>VZSE01012611.1:239130-309969 GCA_013398275.1 Promerops cafer | reverse complement strand
GGGGGGGGGGGGGGGGGGGGGGTGGTACAGAAAGACTTGAGGGAGGAGCCTTAAGGAAGAATGGAACAAATGTGCTGGGTGCTCTGGGTTCAATGTCAGAAAAGTGTAACCTTTTCATGTGAGCATACTACTTGGTTAAGAAAAAAAAAATATATATAGAAAAAAAAGACAGTAAGAGCAATATGAGCAATAGCTATCATAAGAATCTAAATTGAATATGTTTTGTTAATTTATTCCCCACCAGAAGCTTAAGAAATCCTTTCAAGAGAGTTTTTACTGGTAAAAATAAAAATTTTCAGATGCAAACTTGTCTAATTTTGCCAAATTTGCTAAAAGCTTACGTTCAATCAACAAAATACAAGGCAAGTTTGGGAAAGGAATTAGTTTCTCCAAACAAAAAACTACAGGCATTCAACAGCTCCAAGTAAAATGGTAAGGCCTTTTGTCTTAAAGACCAGAAATGCAACAGAAACAAAATATAATAAAAAATGAAAATCCAGGTACAGGAATTATGTATTTCATACTGAATAATTATTTCTGTACTGCCCGTAAATCCTCTCTGGTAAGCTGTGCATCTAAAACTCATCGAACTGCCAAGGGGTAAACGCAGCTCCATCCATCACACAGCCACTTGACAAATACATTCCATAATAGAAGTTTATTTTTATGGGAGGCTGAATCAAGGACTTTCCCATGCATACAAAAACTTGTCAAAATTATTTATGAGTCTTGCTGAGACACACAATATGTCATATCAAACTCCTATTTTCCTTCCAAGCACAGACTGTCAATATCTCTGCTACTATCAATAATGTGGAACACCGCTGCTATAGGCCCTCAGGATTTTGAGGTCATTTGCCCATCCTAGGCTGCTGCCAGACGCTGTCTCTAGCTGCAATGCAGCTGAGGAGAGGTGTATTTACAGCCTCTATGAGGTGTAGTTAAGGTAAGCACTGGGGACTGCAATCAAAGGCTTTGCCAACATAAAATAAAATGGAAACATATGTTTGAAATATTACAGTTGATTATATCTGGAGTTATGAAAACAATGAAAAAAATTGCAATGGACTAAATTAGAAAATCGAAAAGCTTACCAGCATTTTCTGGCATAATTAAACAAATAATCACTTCTGATGAATATGTTTGCACCTTTCTGAAACTATGCTAAGGAAAATCCTCACACAACCAGGCTATTAATATCCTTTCTGACCAGAAAGTTAGTTGAAAATCTCATGAACTTTGATAATAAGAAAGTAAAACTCCTGAAACAGAGTTTATTTAGTACAACCTGTTTTGTTTGCAAAAGAACATAAAAAGTCCTAAAGAAAACACCATCATTTTTGCTAATGGGCCCAAGCACTCTATGCAAAAAGCATTTACCTTTCTGAAGGCTATAGCCCTACACCTTGTTTAGCCATATTAATTAACTTCAGCAATATTAGTTTTTCTGCTGGTTGTTTCACAAACACTACACAATCACAGTGTATCCTGTCTGAGATGTGGCTGAACTTGACATTAATGTTTTGAACCTTTTTGGTACCAGCCCTTCCCTCACTACGCTGGACTATCCCTTTTGCCTCTCCTGCTGTCACCAGCTCTGCAGGAATGTCTCTGCTAATCCTGGCTACCCTGCTTGGCTACCCTGAGCCACCTCTGCCTGCAGCTGCTCAGGTACCTTGGTGCAGCACTTCTCTTCCCAGGATCATGATGCAGAAACACCCACAGTGGCTCCCAGAGCCAGCATGTGTCTCACAGGGCTTTTGTGCTTGGGATACAGGCTGCTCACCTGTATCACACTCCTGCCTTGTCACCAGGCACACCTCACCATGGGAACCACCTGCACACCAGGGACAGAAACACTAACTGGGCCTTCCTTACAACAGTTGAAAGAGACTTAAATTTTTCTCAAGTTAAAATTCTCCACAGTGCAATAAGTGACATTACTACAGCATATCTAAAAGCTTAGCTCACTGTGCTTGACCAGATAGCTACAGCTACTTGACCAAACACATAGACAAGAAAAGGCTGCTTCTAGGATGTGCAACAGATCCTACCTCGTGATGGATTTGCTCAGCAGTTCATCTACTAAATGATTACGGGCATAAAGAAGAAAGGGAGATTCACAAGGCACATGGCAAGAGGTTCTCCCCTCAAAGGAAAAGTTGCAGGTTCATCTCAGTCCAATAGCTGCTGGATGTGAAAGACTGACATTTGGGAAGTCACTGAGCCTCTGAATCCTGTTAATTTTTAGCTGCCCATCCATGAATGATAGCATGCTCCAGGGATAAACTATCCGAATCTGAGAGAAAGAATTTCTTCAATGAAAGCTCACAGTAGGAGATTTATTTAGGTATCCCCTCAGACTCAACCATCATAGTAGAGATCACACTGACACTGGAATTAGCTTTGAAGGAGCTGTCTTGGGTATTGGAGAGTGTGGTGGCAGAAGCATAGAAATCTGTGGAAAATTCTCTTTCTGCAAAGACAGAAGTACAGTGCTGCCAGGATTACATTGTTTCCAGTATTGCTTGCAGGACAGCAAAACACACTGACACGAAGCATTACTTTTGTAAAGCCCAGTGTCTTCAGTAGCAAATATCCAAAATGTCCATCCAACGGCAGCATTGTCCCATCCACTGAATTTGGTTTTAAAGCAGCTGGTAGGGAAAGTGCATAAGGCACTAGACATACACGTAAAAAAATTACATGTTCAGTCTCATCAGTGACATTTATACTTAAAACCTTATTTTCCAAAAGGTATGGTACCTGCTGTGATTGGTACAGATGGAAAAAAGAGCATCCCAGATGAGTTCCTTTACTGTTTGATAGGCTGACAATTCCCACACACTCAGTTAACCTACTGGAGGGTCAGTTTATGGATCTTGAGAACCTATGTGTAGCCTGGAAGAGTTTTCAGGCTGAGGTCAATAGGGTGGACTAACGCTTCTTACAGGACAGTACAATGCCTGTCCTAGGAAATCAAAGACTATTAAATTCTACCATTTCAAAATCACTGACTTCTATAAGTATTAGCATAAAATCCTGCTAAAATGATAAATAATGAGGAACAAGACAATAATTTGATTGTCAAATTAGAGCTAACCTTACAGAAAAGACTATAAAAAAAGGATTTCTCATAATTTTTAATTGTTCCACTAGAATAGGTTTGCATTGTTGTCTTCAATTTTTGTGTGCCCAGAGAGAATTTAGAGAAGGCTGTTTACAGCCAAGTCAAAGGAAAAAAAAGCACTGCTAGCCCATGTGAACATATCCAAGTTTGTCCAGAAGATGCATTTCCAGTACTTAAAAACCCTCCACTTTCTTACAGCATAAGGGCAACAGAGCTATTTAACAATTTTTGTTAGTGGTTTAAAACTGTCAGGAATCTGAAGTCTTTTTAGTGGTATACTTTCCACATGACGTAGGTGCAACTCATTTTGTCCCTAACAGAAGCCATCATGCCTATTACTCTTTGAACACTGCACTGCAAATGTACCTTTTAGAAGACGAACAATATAATCCTATTGATTTTCCTCAGCCCTAAAATGTAATAATTTGAGATTATTTTCAGGCAACAATAAGGCTTTATGTCCTAACAGCTGATCACTTTTTTATACTTCACCACTGACGTGTATTACTAAACCCAAACCCCAGCTCCTGTTAAAGGATATTTATAAACACAATTACTTATTTGAGTTTAATGTTCCTGTGATAAATCATATGCTGCTAATAAACTGCTGTACTTACTGTACCACTCTTATCTTCTGAGACAGGGAAGATGGTGCCAAAATTGACTGAACAGGCAAGCAAGAGTATCCACTGTATTTTATACTTCAGGAGACAGCAGTAACTGACACATAGCAAATGTCCTTTTACTCATAACCATTTTGCAATATTACAAGAAGGAGGCAAGTCAAAGATTAAAAGATGAACAGTCTGAATCATCAATGACTTGCATCCTGAGTAGCCATTTAACACTTGTGCAAAATAAAACAGTAACATTCTGACTAGCAGCAATTTATATTCTCTTTTCACAGGTTTTAATGACTACACTAGAAAGGGAAGGAAGAGGAACTACCTTGCTGCATTCCAGCAAAAACGCAAGACATTTTTAATACCACTATAGGAATAAACTTTTAGAGTGTATGATAGTAATAAGCATTAGTTTTCACATTCTATCCTTTATTTTATTCTTTAGAAGTAAATGACTGAAATTAGATGGTTTGGCCTCTTCCCTGCACTGGTCATGTTTTTATGCTAGTAAAAAACTAGCATTTCAGTTACCTGAGTTTCAGTTACCTTTGGAAGAATTTCTAGGAAGGAAAGATGCAAGAACACAGTTGCGCTATGGTAGCTGCTCTTTTCCCTCACCAAAGATGTGTTTCACTCCTGCAATGTCCTTAAGCAAACATTTTCATTCTCTTTCTGTCAAACTAAGGAACTTTGTTAGCAACACTGTAGGACAGGAGATAACTATAGAGCTCTCTAATTGTTAAGCTCTTGCAAGGGCTGAGCCTGATCATTCACTGAATTGTTGAGTTGATGGGATTCGTGTAGCTGGTTATAAATTGATAATCTAAATTAATTCATTCAAGCAGAAATCGATTTTGTAACTCCTTGAGAGCTTGTAATAATGCTTACCTCCTACCGTTAGCTGCATTCTCCGTTTCATAAAGCTGGTCGGAAACAGCTGGATTCAGGTGACCTGCTAGCTCATTAAATCTGTTACATGTTCGTTCTGGTAAATGATATTAAGCTGAAATGTCCTTGCGTTGATTTTTTTTCCTTTAATTTTATGACTGAAATAACCTAATTTGTAACACAAAATAACAATCTCCTTGGATTACTTTGCCTTGTTAAAATATTTTATGCATTTTTCATTTACACGAAGGTAATGGAAAAACACTTAAACTATCTGTTATTTAAGCCACAAGAGATATGTTGCTGAAAGTCTGATAGCTGCAAAAATGATTGCCTCTTCATAGTCTTTGCTTTATATCGGTAATAAAAGGCGGACAATTCAATTCATCGGTTAGTAAATAAAGTACGATAGTTTTTATTTTATTTGCTCTGCATTGCAAAAACTAAAATCAGATTGCTTTTTGAATTCACTTAAAAATGGGCTCATTACTTTCCTTTTTTAGCTCTAATGCAAAATGTTTGGTGTCTATTTTGAATGTTATACCTTTTTTAAGATATAAAGTAAATATTACCTAATTCTGAATGTTAGATTAAAAGCATAAATTTCTTTCATTGACTCCTCTATAATTACTTAAATATTGGTGTCAGGACTGTCAGTAAGAAGTCATAATTGAATCTGAGCGCCTCGGTATGGATCTGATACAAAGCATAAATACTTATTTCTCAGAACCTGATGACTTCTAACTATCAACTTTTATGACAAGAATACAAGAAGTGTCAAAAATTACACTGCTGAAATGTGCTGCAAGGCAAAAAGTACATGCTCGCCACAAGATAAAGCCCAAATTCTACCAAGTCCAGTGCAGAAACAACACCTGTTAGGGAATGGGAAAATGTGATGCTGCTCTTCTATACAATCCATACTTCACACACATAAAAGGATAAAGGCAACCCTGAACTGAAAAGCTTAAATATGCCCTTGAACATTCCAGTTTGCCATTTCCAGCAGACGTCACTATAGAGCAAGGATTCATGCAGGCTGAAAAAATGGCAACACTATCCAAAGGAATTACGATAAAAACATTTAAGAAGTCTTGCTTAGTTATTAAGATAATAGTAGCTAAAATCAGAATTATTAGCTTATTAAAATTAAAGATCCATATAAAGATAAACCATCCTTTTAATTATCAGAAAGAAAAAGCAGTATTGATTTCAAGCTTCTGGCAATTACAAAGCACAGAAAGGCATAATACATACAAAATACGCCTGTCTTCCAGGACACATGAAAATCACAACCTTAACACTAAGAAACACACATACATAAAACCTCAAGTATCATGTTTTCCTACATAAACCTATATGTGATAGACATTAATGCAATGAGCATACAGCTATATATACCACTACCCATAAAGAAGCAACTGCTTTTTCATTCATATATTTTTCTACATTTATTATCACCAAGCAGCCTTTACTCATTCCCCAAATCCTAGTATTTACCTGCACATAGAATTATCAAAATTCTGTCCATTAGCATTTATTCAATAACAGAAAAATCAGCATACAGTAACAGTGAAAGGTGATGGTAGCTTTCAGAAACATAGTGAATGTATTCAGGGCTCTAACATGCTGATGAAATATCTAATATTCTTTTCCTGTTTAGAAGAAACAACAGAAAAAAATTCTACCCACCTAGTATTTTTGTTTTTACATTTACTGCCTTAAGAATTAAAACTGTGAAGTCCATTCTGTGCCGTGGCTTTCAATCCTGACTGGCTGGAGTTTGTCTGAAAGACAAATGCTACTCAAGGTAGTGCAAGGCTAAATGTTGTAGGCAAGTCTCTGGGAAGACTTGTCTCTGAGACATAAATTCTAATGACAAAAGGCACATAAAGGGAATTTTTTCACTATACCATACCTCAAACAATGTGTCCTGTTTCCTCTGTGAGCTTGGGTAATTTGTCTGGCCTACACAGAAGCGTCAGGGCGAAGTCTTTCCCAATTTTCTCTATTGCTTGTGATCTGATATTAGCATAACATAGGGTGAAGCACTGTCCATGCTTGATACAGACTGGAGAGTGTAAAGCAACCTAGAACACTGCCTTCCAAGAATACTGGGGCAGAATGAGGGAACAAAGAAACCTCTTGACCTTTGTCCCTCCTCATGAGCATTGGCTCAATGGCCATTGGCTCCAGGGCCTTTGTTCTGTTAAAGGGAGCACCTGTAGGTACAGCAGCTACTTGGAAACAGTTTTACCACTTTTCTTGAAGCAACAATGAAGAAATTGATCAGGAAAAGCCATTCATCAGACTGCTCCTATAGATATTTCCACTTGGGGCATGTTGGAGAAGTGTTCCAGAGACCGAGAGTGGAGACTGGAGGTTCTGGGGGCTGACAGCTGACTCCCAACTTGAGAACTCAGCATCTGAGCTTAGTGACTGAGTTATCTTCTGGAGCTTGAGAATTTTTCTGTATGCTTCTCTGTTAATTTTGTTTAGAAAGTTTCCTTAATGACTAATGAGTCGTAAGTTTTGTGGTGCCTGATACAGATATTTCTCATCCTCATGGTGCACTCCCAAACAGGTGCCTCTAAGTGCCACAAGGGGCATTGAAGTTAACCTGGGTAAAATATTTGTACACATTATTGCTCTGGAGAGGGGAAAAAAAAATGCTCTGTAATATTCCCCTTGGCTTAGAGAGTAAACTAAGGCACACTGCTTGGACCTGGACTTATGTACACTCTGTTGGATACAAAATACTCTTAGGTGAAGAACAGATCCCACAACTTTTAAGATAAAACAAGAGCAAAGGAAAAACTTACCAAATGAGTGAGCTGTTTTGCTCTGCAGGGGAAGGACTCCTAATGGAAAAGGAGGAACTCTAACTGAAAGAGAGGAGCACCTTGGGCACTCCTGATTCCCACTGACGCTGTTTCACCATCTTGATTAGAAATGGTTTATTCATTATACTTTCTATTAATGAAATGTTACCAGCAGAATAGCACACCTGGGAATGTATGGCTTTCTTTCTCTTAGTGTTACATTGCTGCAGAGGATTGCAAAAGAATACTAGACCAGACTAGAGAATCCTGTCATTGCCAAAAGTGAAAATATTTTTTAAAAATCCACGATCAGCAACTCCCTACTCTGCTTCTTAGCACAACCCCTCTTCATGATACTTGCAAATGGAGCACCACATGGACATCAGTTGCTGCCACACCCTTCCTGTTGCTAATCTGTCTTTTTAAATTTAATTTCTTTCATGGTGGCTTTTCCACTGTTTAATTAGGCCACGGGGAGTAAAGAGAGGCAGTCTCACTGTCCCTTCAGAGTTTATTTCACAGACTGTTCCCTTCAAGGATTTTATTTCTGTCACTGAAAGCAGACATCCTCATATTGCTTAAACACAGAAATGATTAATACAATGAGATTGTTATGCTCCTAGCTAAAGTGGCCTTCTTTGTAATGTGAGCTGCAACAGCTTGAAAAGATGGGCACTGACACTACACTACAGCTGACAGTTTTTCTTTTTTTAGGTGTACTATTATTGGGATCTGTAATTCTGAGTGACCCATAATAATAATCCCACCATTCTCCTCATATTAATATCATAAATTCTGCAGACATAGATGATATTATCATATATCAAATATGACCATAAAACCAATGTGATCTTAACACCTTTGGATTTATCTTGAAAAGAAAAATACTAGATAAAATCATTTATGCTGATATCACCAAGTCTTTACTGGGTTACAGTAACATGGTACGATTATAATATTTATAATATTTAGGAAGACAGGCAGTTTTGACAGCTTTATTAATCTGTTCCTTGAGTTAAACTTCTGGATAGTTAATTTGTATGTTATTTAACAGCCAATGTATTCCATTCTGTGTCCCTGGCCACAAGGTTGAAATTCCACAAAAGCTGTATTTGGTATAATATTCAGAGCATACATTAAATACCCTACTTTAAAAGAGCACCAGTCAAATAACAATATTTTACAATATTTTAGTGAGATCTGCTAGTGCCACTGCAGTTAAAGGTCTCCAAGCTAATCTGAACACATTGTGGGTTAAAATGGCATGCTCAGCTTTGGAGTGATTTACAATGAAACCCACAACACACAAATATCAAATTGACTTAATACTGGTTTCGAGTTTTGTATCTCTGAGACCACTTATACGTCCCAGTAACATGATCGCAGTGGAGGATTCTGGAACACTTAGAACACTGAAGCAAAAGCTGAATTTAAAATACTGAAACCTTCAATTTGCCACCTCCTTCTTCCCACCTCTGCTCTCATCAGAATTAGAAATTCCAGACAGATTGTACCACGTGATTGTATGTTTGGACAACTGCTATAATAACAATAAAAAAAAGAGGGAGCGTAAAAACGGCTGAGGTGCTGAGGCTGCCAAAGAAACTGTGCACATGCAAACATGATTATCCTTGTTTTAAGTAAAAATCTTAAGTCAAATTTGCTTCGGCACAAAGGAACTAGCCAGGGGCCTATATACCACTTATGCCTTCAGTCGAGAGCACCATGCAGCAAAAATGCTGTACTCCTGCTAAGTAATGACGGAACAGCATTTGCGAGGAATTTTTACAAGGCACATAAACCTACGTGCTATGAAATCCCCTTTTACAGAGATGCTCTGCAAAGCACCAAACAGGCAGGCTAAAGCAAACAGGCTTGTCGGGGAAAAAGGAGGCAGAAGCAGAACAAAAGAAAGCAACAATGAACAGCACAGCTTCAGAAATACAGATCAAAAGGTGCTTTATTGCCACTGGGGAGAGGATTTTTTCACAATTTCTTTGCAATAAATGTATTCAGGCCTCAGCTTCAGCTACTTGTTTTGTATGTTACTGGCATGAAATTCTGCCCTCAAAGATCACATCTCTGTGAGAAATTACTTTTTTTTTTCAAATGCCCACATCTCATAAAAAGCAACACATGATGGAATTTCAGCAATATAGCTGCCATTAGGAACCAAATTTCTTTATGAGGTGCACAGGCATTTCGAGAGGATAAACAAGTTTTTCCTCACTGAGCAGTCATTAAAAGATCAGCGCCTCAGTTAAGCTACTAAAAAAGCAAAAAGCAGATGGGAGTAAGCAGGGAGTAAGCACAGCCCCGGCTCTACCTTTACAACTATTGTTAGAAATGGGCAGGAAAAGGGGCAATGGTTGTCCCAGTTGGGAAGAGTCATTCTTCTTAAATGTGTCTGCAACACTACAGTGCTACCAATCATTGCAATCTTTTAATAAATTTTGTTAGCTCAGATATTTAAGGTTTTTATGTCCCAAGTTTCTAGACTCAAATACTTAAGTAAGAACGGTTACTTGTTTTCATTTTTGAGGGAAGAGAGAAATTCAGTAACATTAAATGCAAGTAACAGAGATCAGAAATTACCACCCGGACCAGCTGTGCAGCAACATGTAAGCTGGCAATACCAGCACTCTTGTTGCCTTCACTGTAACCAGAGGGTTGTAGGACAACTCTGTTTTGGGCAGACAATCTCCCCATACAACCCAGACTTGCAGCTGTGGCTATATGCCACAATCTACTCCTCAATGTACAAATTTCCTTTGACACAGATGACTTTAATGGCTTTTTCTTTGTAGCTTTATAGTATATTGTATAATTAATTCAGGAATTAAAGCTGCCTAAATGCATTCAGACACAATGAGCCACTCTTTGGAGCTGTTGCAGTCTGTTTTGTCAATAAACCTAGTTCATGAGGTTCTTGTTGCCACACATCAATACAATAAGAATTGTGTACTCTGGATATTTACATATCTATCCCCTGGAGAGATTCAGATTTTTAAAGACTCCTTAACAATAGATTTTTTTCATGCTTTACTAAAAATAATTATTTTAATACAAATTTAGAAATACAAAGTTTCCAAATGAAATAAGCAAAAACATTTCATGTAATTTATCTGGCAAATATGCTCACAACAGTTGAAGTTAATTCCCGTTTTTTTTAAAGTGTAATCAACTTTGTGAGTTTTTCCTTAAAGAATTTTACTTTCCTCTTGAGAGTATCCAAGGAGCATTAAAAACACAAAGAAAACCACACATGACAAACTGAAAGGTCAGAAAGGATACTATAACTGATTTTTTTTCCTTAAGGGTGACAAAAGAGCTGGGTGGAGAGAGAAGTGGAAGAGAAAGAGGTGGCCTCCAGAAAAAGGGTGAGAGAAAAGAAAGTTAAATTTTCCTGCTTTCTTTCTGAATTCCCACTTACTAATTCAACCATAGAAATATCAAGGAGGGCTTTAATTGGCTTTGCTCAGTGCCTGTGCTAAGTATCTTAGAAGCCATTAATTTGGAAGCCATCTCCTCTTAACTCCAAGCCAAAAAGCACTGCTTCTTTAAGAGGAACAACCAACTCAGGTGACAAAGTAAGAAACGTGTTCATTTTCTGATCTTAGAGTTTCTGGTTATACCAGTCACACTGAGGTGTGCTCTGACCAGGGAGGATGGCACCACATGAGTTACACCGATGGCTTCCTTAAAAGATGGGTGATAGTTTTCTGTTCCTCAACACTGGCTCTCCAAAGTATGAGTGTGGTGCAATTTTGTACACAAATATGTAATTCTCTCTTTTCAGTATCTTGTATGTGTTCTTACTCCAAAAATACATAGCCCTTTTTTGAGAGCAGTATGTAAGAAACAAAATCTGGAAAGCAGAAAAAGAGCAGCACTCTAACTCACTGATAGGAATATGGTGTGACAGGAGGGATGAATAATCAAAGATACAGTTGATAGTTTACTGTTAAAATAAATTAACCAATCCACTGACAAAAAGTCTTGCCTACTGTATTTTATAGATACAGCTCTGACATATTTTGATCACAAACAGTTTCAAAAGAGGATCATTCTGCCAGCTGGGCTGCTCTTAAACAAAACCTCTATGTTTTGATCCAGGAAACATCAATCATCATGTCTCCAAAACCATTAACATTTATTGAGCACCCATTAATATGCTCAGTGCTAAATAAAGCAGGGGAACATGCTGTCCTTATCCACATTTCTGATCATCTGTCCTATATTTGTGAAGTCAGTTTGTCTCTGCATAAACTCAAACATCTAAAGTAAACAAACACAGAAATATTTTGGTACTATGTACTACACTGCTATACTTTTTGCGTGCTTGTTTTATCTTTCACGTTCTGTAAATATAAAATAACTCCATTCCAACTGCAGGGAAAAGAACTGAAGGCAAGGCTCTGCTGGACAAACAAGCCTGAAAAAGGAGTTAGGCTGCAGAGGGGCCACAGATTCTCTGTGCGCTTCAGCAAAGTGAGGACAGAGACCTGAGCAGCTGCAGAGTTGCTGCAGAGAGCTAAGAATGAGAGGAGTATCTCTGTGATGGCATAGGCCAAAAATACAAGGAATTTCAAAGGGAAACAAGAGGATATGGACATCAGCACTGATTATAGGATGTGTTTCCCGCATATAAGAGAACATTTAGTTAAGCCATGTTCAGTATCTCTGATGTAAGTTAACACCAATTTGTAGAATCAAGCTCTTGGACAATATTTCATAGGTAATGGCTATCCACAGGAATTCATAATAGCAAGTATGTTGCTTCTGAAGAGAAGAAATTACACATTTTAACACAGAAGAAAAGTACAACATCCTCTCAAAGAAAATCAAACCTTTTAAAAGTAATAACAAATACAGACACTGAGAAGATTGAAATCTGCTTCTGGTTCAACTTAAAAAAAAAACATACAAAAACTTGTACTTGAAAAACCTTGAAGATCATACTACTGTCAAAGTATTGGTTGAATTTTGATTATATAAAACATAACAAAATTGGTATAATTCACCATTTTAGAAAAAGGGATGAATATGTATCAGATAGATAAACACTACAGTTCTGTCTACCTGCTGTGTTAGACAAGAAATAAAGGTGATGTTCATAAAGACAATGATAAAATTTCCTTCACTTAATAGTCAACTCTCTGATTACTGGCCACTGGAGTATTAGGTTGAATTGCACCACTGATGAATAGCCAAGGGCCCCAGTTAACAAAAATCAGTGCTTTTAAAGTCTTTAATGATCAGAAAAAAATGAATGAAAGCATTTGTCAAGATTATGATTGTCGTTAGAAAATGCTAATTACATATTAGTTTAATAATCACCACATGATCATTTACCAAAATTATTAGATTTTTTAACTTACTTGGAAGAATTAACTTTTTTTTTTGTACAAAGTATTCACAATAGTGCTCTTAGAAGCTAAGAATTTTAAGATTACACATCTTCTGAAGCTGCACTGCTACTATCGGAAAGCTCTGATCTGAGTTTAATGCCAACCCATCTTATTTCACTCACTTAATGATATATATTACCCTCTTAAGGAAAGTTACAGCAGTGTAAAATTCATAAAGCACAGATAATTTGCCCACAAAAAAACCTCTACAATTAAAAGTTAAACTCCAGCAAAAAGCCATTTGTTAATTCATATATATGTGCTAAGTAAAATATGTCACTCCTCAGCATTGAGCTGAGATCTCACCTAAAACATGAAGGTGTTAGGCAAGTATCAAACATTTCCATAAGAGCTGTGTCATCTCGACAATACAACAAAGGAATATACCATCAGTATTACAATAAGACTGCTTACTTTTGATAACAAAAACATACTTCTATTTTTCTGCATAGTAGTGTTACACCAATTCTACAGGTCAAGTTGCATCTACTCACTTGACCACAGCAACAACAGAAAAAGCATCATGTGCTAAAGTGAACTCAAATGAAATTTATCTCAACCAGTGAGAATTTTTACCATTCCAATCAAATCTATTAATAATTCAGTATGTAAGTTCTTTTGCCCACGTGCAAGTACAAAAACTCCCAAAAGAACAGTTTTCCTATTCTCAGTTTTAAGTTCACATTTTAAACAACTAGCAGTAGCTCAAACAATCACTTTTTTTTAAGGGGACAGCATAATTGAACTCTGTCTAACAGTACAGCTTTTAAACATACAAGCAGAATAAAACCTGAAAACTAGAGAAAATACTTCATATGTTATTTCTCATCTAAGATCAATGTTCTGTCTTGGAACAGACCCTTGTGGCAAAAGGGCACATCTCTGCATTATTGACCCTCAAAATATCTTAAGAACATCTGTGCACCTTAGCCACAACAATCCCCTGCAACACTACAGGCTGGGGACAGTGTGGCTGGACAGTGCCCAGGCAGAAAGGGACCTGGGGGTACTGGTCGACAGCTGACTGAACATGAGCCAGCAGTGTGCCCTGGTGGCCAAGAAGGCCAACGGCATCCCGGCCTGTATCAGGAATAGTGTGGCCAGCAGGACCAGGGCAGTGATTGGCCCCTGTCCTCAGCACTGGTGAGGTCACACCTTGAGTGCTGTGTCCAGTTCTGGGCCCCTGAATTTAGGAAGGACATTGAGATGCTGGAGTGTGTCTAGAGAAGGGCAACAAGGTTGCTGAAGGGTCTGAAACACAAGACCAATGAGGAGCAACTGAGGGAGCTGGGCATGTTTAACCTGAGAAGAGGAGGCTCAGGGGTGATCTTATCACTCTCTACAAGTACCTGAAAAGAAGTTGTGGCCGGGGGGGGGTCAGCCTCTTCTCCCAGGCAACCAGTGAAAGCATGACAGGACACAGCTTTAAGCTGCATCCGTGGAGGTTTAGACATAAAGAAGAATTTCTTCACAGAAAGGGTGGTTAGACATTGGAATGGGCTGCCCAGGGAGGTGGTGGAGTCACCATCCCTGGAGGTGTTTAAGAAAAGACTGGATGTGGCATTTTGTGACATGGTCTGGTTGACATGGTGGTGGTTTGGTCATAGGTTGGACTTGATAATCTCAAAGGTCTTTTCCAACCTAGTTGATTCTATGATCTTAATTCAGTTTAGCAGTGAAATAATATTACATCACTACTCTTGGTATGCTTAATAGTCCCTACTCAATATGGGGGTATTGTGGTAACAGGACAATAACTTCACTTGACCTTTGCAAAGAAATAACTGAGGTTAATGAATTTAAATGCACATGAATTGAAACCACAGTTTACAAGCATTAACAGCTGCCTCTGACTGATTTCCATAGCTGCTATGGCAGAGGGACCAGGTAAGCTTCAAGAGAAAACAGACATGCTACTGCTGAAGTCTGATGCACACATGTCTATACAATTTGTTTAATCTTTTCCACCGAGGGCAGTATAACTACTCCTTATCAGACTCACTGGTAGAGAAAGTTATGGGGAAGAAGAGGCAAAGCTCAAGATTCTCTTTGTGGGAAGAGTCTTCAAAGCTGGTCTTGAGTGACAATTATTTTGATTTCTTTGAATTAAAAAAAAATAATTAACAAATGATAGATCCTCTGAACAGCTGCTCAAAGCGCAACTGAAATGCAAATATATGTGGACGGAGTGTAAAATCCCTTAACACCAGCTAGACACCTAGACACCATCCTAAACACTGCTAGATTTAATCAGGGAGCAAAGAGGAATATCATATCCAGATGACAAACCACTTTGGGACTTTGGCATAGGAATGTGGACACCTTCACAAACACATCCTTCTGCTTTGAACCTTGGCCAGATAAGTTGTTACTCAAGAGTGCGAATTGTCCCTGTAATATTAGCCCGCAGTTCTGTGGGACCAGTTTCCTCTACAATATCACATTTGCCACTCTTGTTGGCAGTTTTAGTTTAAGGAGAGAATGGGGATGTAATTTGAACTACTCATGTCTAAAGGTGGTAGCTACAGATCAAGGTTAAGACATTAGCAGGGGCACATGAGGATCCTGCACTACTTTCTTCTGTACTTAGTCTGTGGAACAGAAGAATTAAGTCTCTGCAGCTGTCAATCTGGCTCTTTTCATGAGTTCTAAATTCATTTAAATAAATAAATAAATAAAATTATTTGTTTCAACTTGTCATTTGGGTAAGATCTGTTCTATTGCTGCAATTTTTGCTGTAGTATGTACAAATCAATCACAAAAGTCTCTATGATGCAAACCTTTTATAAAAGTGTTACCTATGTCGTTTCTTCCAAAGAAGCCTCAGATGCTGTGACAGTGATACTAAACCTACATCAAAAAAAAACTTTAAAAAAACATAACTTCAATGTTTTGCTTTCAGGGAATTCTTATAAAGCTCACGTTCTAGAGCCAGGCACACACAACTAAATTCCATGTTAAAATAAATTCAAACTTAAAAAGTTAGTTAAATATATCTTCTGCTTGAAAACCAACCTCAAACCTAATTTTCTGTTACTTGACATGACTTTTGACATTTTTCCTTTTACAAATTCCTTTGATAAAATGTTCAGGAAACCTTCCCCCTCCCCCCACTCACTTAATTTCTTAACTGCTATGTTAATTTGATCTGCATATTTTTAAAGAAACATTTATTTTCATAAGGACACAATCAGTGCAGTCACTGGATGTAGCAAATAAATAAAGCTTGGATTTGCATTATGACGATATATAAGGACAATATATTTTACAGCTATCTGTTTATATAATACCATTGACAGATTATGTTTGTTTTTAAAGGAAGAAAACACTAAATGTTGTACAACCTGCCTTAGAGAAGGGAATATGGGCCAGAAAGATTTATTCCAGAAGAACAGTTAAGGTCAGGATACGTGCTAGCATCCAAATAACAGTAAGACCAAATTGGAGCAGAAATGCTACACTTCTCAGGAACTCTTTTTCAAATAAACCAATGTTATGCCTTCATCTTATACCAGTGCATTTATAGACATGGAGCTGATAGAGATACAGAGAATTAACATAGATTTTTTGCTTTCTTTATGTCAGCTTAGAAGGGATTCCTTTGCCTTCAGCATGCAGATAGGTATGAAGTGCTGAAGGATACTGGAGAAAAGACATCAACAGATTCATTAATTTTTTCCTACTCCTAGAAGGCCTTACATGCACCAACAGTTGAGGCTACTCAACAGTTGAGACAAGGGCAGGTAGGGACAGGACAACAAGGAACAGTTTAAACTAAAAAAGAGAAGATATTTAGGTTAGTTACTTGAAAGAAATTCTTTATTCAGTGAGTCATGAAGCACTTAAGCAGGTTGCCCAAAGAAGCTGTAGATGCCCCATCACTGGAAGTGTTCAAGGCCAGGTTGGATGGGGCTTTGAGCAACCTGGTCTGTCCCTGTCCATGGCTGGGAGGGGTGGAACTACATGATCTTCAATGTCCCTTCCAACACAACCCATTCAAAGATTATACGTATAAAGGACAGCAAAAAGAAAGAGTCAACAAAACAAGCTCTGTAGAAATACATTCTCTCTACTTCCTCCTACACAGCAGGAAAAATTCATCCCCCTCACATTAGGAACCAGGCAATGCTCTGTGGGTCACACATGCCCACTCTTCAACCCTTCTCTTGCATTGCTGCCCTTTCTTGGCCCTAGGACTAAATTCTCTTCCTCTTTTCTTCTACCACCAGAGACTTTGCTACTGCCTCCAGCCATCATGATGTCAAGCTCCAACCAACATGACTCCTTCTACCCAGGACCACATCAGCATGGGGAAAAGCAAAGGCCCAAAGCCCTTCCTGCACAAAAAGAACAAGGATTATTCGTTTGGGCTTGGTGACAGTCTTTGTGTGCAAGGAATCACAAAGGAATCACTCAAACCTCACTACTCAGTAATCACTCAGTAACCACTGAGAAACTGGGACGTGAAGCTTCAGAAGTCTGTGCCCATGCTAATAAGTCCCAAAGTCACATCAAGTATATTTCCATTATAATGAAGACTGAATGTTTTAATTTAAAACAAAGGAAAAAAAAAAAAAAAACAAACAAAGAAAACCAAAACAAAACAACAAAAAAAGGAGGAAAAATTAATAGATGATTCTCATACAATCACATGGATTCTGATGTTGAGGCTCATTGCAAATATTAATTACCATGCATTTTACAGTTAAATGTGAGAGATTGTGAGACTGGAACACAGTCTACCTGCAGAGCAGTGGCTCTACAACTGAATGCTCTGGGCAGGCAGCAGCCCAGTGTTCAAGAAAATAAAAACTCACAAGAGTTGAGAGTTCCAAGAGATTTTCCCATTTGTGAAATTTCTAAAACAAAACCAAACCCGAAAGCATACAATTTCCTTTCCCTCTCATAAAAATGACCCTAAAGTTTCCAGAACATAAATAAGGCTAGCTGTAGTGATAGTTCTTCTGTGATATTCTGATAAAATTCCAACTGAATTTCTTCATCATAAAATCTGTCAGAGATACAATGGGTCTTGTATAAATATATTTTTGCCTCCCAAGAATTCTTAATGTCATTGGTATAATTAAGAAAGGAATTTACAGAGAATATGTAGGAGGATAAAAAAAAAGAAAAAGAATGGGAGACTGTGCATGAGAGAGACCCTACGGATGGCAAAGGAAATCTACAAATACATCTTACAAAATATTGCTTCTTGATCCCCCAGAATTAATTTACACAACAGTCTACCTTGTGTGAAGGCTGTCTTCTCCCATATCTTCTCTTTAAACTTTTCTTGCTTGACTGTCAAAAGTGTCATCTTGAGTTCAGGTAAGTATAACGATTTTCAGCAGAACCCCAGTAAAGGACACTACAGGTAAAAGTACCTTAGCATGTGTGAAAGCACCTCTGAAGCTGTGCAGCACTTCTACTCTGTTACTCGTATGGCTTTATGCTTGTTAACAACTTCACTCTAGCGCAGGAATTTTTTAATTAAAGTGTGTTTCCATTATGAAAACCCTGTTTCACTTGACATAGAAAAATCTTTTTGGTGTTTTTTACTAACCTAAGTTAACCTGCTTAGGCATCCATGAACACAAATTGAGTTAAAACCAAACAAACAAATGAACAAACAGCTGCTGACACAAAATGAGGTTTAAGGAAGAATTCCTTTGACAGTCCTAATACTGTTCTGGATTTAAAAAATACATCAATTTGATTTGTGATAATTCTGTTTTAAATTGGGGCCTGATCCTATTCAACTGATATATCGTTGAGAGACAAAACCCCATGCTTAATATGTTGTTTAAAAATTAAGAGTCAGGAATGATTAGAACACAGTTAAAATATCTTCAGCCTCTTTTCCCCTCTGATACGGGTAGATGAATTTGAGAATCAAAAGTTAAACAAAGAAGTGTAAAGCACAATTATACTGTAACATAAATACATTACACTCCAGAGATATCAGAATATCAACAGTAGTATTAAATCTGCCCTGAAGTAAAGAGGTATGAAGCAATTCATGAAAATAGAAGACTAGATCATTCTCCAGCTAACAACAGCTAACCATTTTTTTTTTCATGAAAAATCTAACAGTTTTATCCCGACTTACTTTATATGCAGATGCAGAACATGTGGGATTTGCCTTCAGATGGTTTCCCTCTATTTGGGGAATGGGAAACCAGCAGCAGAGCTGAAGATTCAGCAGCATTTTCTCTCCCTTTCCTGATCACTCTTGACTGTTAGATTACTGTGCATGATCAGTCATGGAGAAGTAGTCTACAATGAAAACTGGTAGCAAACCTAACAACAAACCACAGTCTCCCACAGAAAGATTTAGTCTTGAAAGCAACAATATGCAAATATTATCTTATCTGGGTGTGCTTAATGGACATTACTGAGATAAGTGAGATAGCTACGGCTTTCCATTCAGTCAAAAGATAGATAAATATAGGAGTAGCTGCAATTCCTGATGTAAAATCCAGGTTTTGTATTGTCTTTTTTTAAACCAAGTAGTAACAATTTTTTTTTTTTTCATTAAATGGGCATATTTGTTTTTTTAAATTGGACATAGTTGCTGCTGAAATTTATGAAGTGTTGCCCACTGGGAGAGTTCTGTGGCAGAATATGACATAAATAAAATGCAATAAAATAAAATTTTTTAAAGGGACAAATTACTAGCAAAATCAAAGTAGTAAAATGGAAGTATTTCAAATGTGTGGGATAGAGTTCAGGAGCTGAAAAATAACTGTGAAGAGACCTACCTATGCCAGAATTTCATCAACTTAGAACTTGAATGGAAGGAGAGGTCCTGAAGCAGAAGCGCATGTTAAGTTTGTTGCACACATCTACCTACTCAAATCCTCTTAGACACAATTTCTTCACAGTCATATTTAAATTTTGTTCATAATCTTGTTTAAAATGAAGCTGAGTCCTAGCATTAGCCCTCCACTTGATTTTGACCTGTGTGCTGATGTTATTGCTTGTGCCATCAAACCCACTAATAATAATAAGCGTAGACTAGCAATCTAAGATGGTTCTCATCTTAAAGAAACAGTCTGGCCTTTGTCTCTAAATCTAGCTCCCATCCACACACGGAAAAACCCATCATTCAATACAGAAAGGCAAGAGGGACTAAAACTTAAAGCAGAAGGATTTATCAGTTGCTAATGGAATCACTGGGCAGTGTGCTACTGCAATTCAAAAGCCACCAGTCTTCCAATACTTTTCTGCAATTTTCCTTAGGGATTGTTCCCTTCTCTTGCAAAAGAAGCAACTGTGCAGCAATCATTTTAGGCGTACTTCTGAGAAATGTCTAAAGAGTCTGTGACAAACCATGTGAAAAAAAATCCTCTTGGCTACAGGTGCATTTGAGTACTTCAGCTTAGCTGTGTTAGAAACACAGAAGGTAGCACAGGGCCTGCAAGTAAAATGGCTGTGCACACAGGGATCTTATTTCTCACTTAGCTAAGGCTGATTTCAGGGCATAACATAAACACAGCTACCCCTGCAGATCAAGTATTTGACTGGGCCTTAAAATTGTCTTAGTTCTTGTCAAGTATAGATTATTTTGCAATGGAAGATAAATAATTAAAATAAATTACAAGTGATCTCTATTGAAATTATTACACTGATTATCTGAGATGAGCCTAAAACCTGGTAAAGATATATTATCATCAGGCTGCAGTGAGTGCTCAATGTCTAAATGAGCTACAAGTAAGCAGATGCCACCTCAGAAGCATTTTCCTGCAGCATTTCCCTACTTTGCCATTGCTGAAACAGTTAAATGCAACCCATCCTGACCATATAATGGCTCCACTAGTGTGAAACATACCATAAATACTGAGTTGTCACTGTCCGCTCCATAAGTTTCCACGAGTAGCCCACGCAGGACATGGCTGCTTCCCACAGGTTACCATGCTATGCCCAATTGCCTGTTTCACTTACAATCACATTAGCACTTTCTACACAAGAATCCTTAATTGTTGCTGTGCCCAGACATTGTAAATGAGTTAAATTTTTACAATACTTTGTTCTTAGTAAGATCATTGCCTTCACAGCGTTGTTACTGACCCCATTAATGCACAATGAAAATCGTGGTGTTGTTATCCACTTCCCTGCTCCCCTGGGATGACAGAAAGACCAACAAATATTTAGGGATCCCCAAACGAATTTGGAATTTCTCACTTAAATTACTTAGGCTTTTAGTAAACTGCTTCTGGTCTGCCAGTGTTCCAGCCTCTATTTTTGCAGAGAACAATATAATTAAAAAGAAAAAAAATATACCACCACATAACAATCCAAATCATGTCTGTATATAATTTAAACCTGTATGTTCATTGCAAAGTCAGACACAGCAAATAATTAGAACTAAACTAACAGCAAATATATACACCTGGTGTTCAGTCATGGATGCACATCTATCTACAGCTGCACAAGCATGTTGCCTGAGAGAGAACTGGAGGGCAGATAGTGAATCCAGCATCGGGGAGTGTCTGTTGCACAACAACTTCAGCTATCTCCTATTACACTGACCACAACAAAGCGCTCAGAAATTCACCAGTGAAAGCGTAAAAATAACACAGTTCCTGGTTAAAGCATATTTGAGTAATAGATTTTCACAATTTTTTCAAATAATTTCAGTTCTTATATTTGTACAACAGTTATGAAAAAAATCATTAAAACAGCTTGCAAGATGTCTACTCTACAGATTTGTGTATCAGGAATAATTAAAAAAGAAAACATGATTCTATGAGCCAAGTATGTTGCAGGCACGCATGAAACTGCTTATTTGTCAGATAGTTTGGGTAGTTTATATGGACAATAAACATCTAACTTATGAGTGTTATCCTTGTTTTTTGCTTGTTTTTTTTTTTAACAGATGCACTTTTAAACTTATGTAGATAACAATTTTATCTGCTTGCAAAGAGATTTGACTGTTGAAGTAAAAGATATGAAATGTTCTTACACAGACTCGGATGAATGTCTGTCTCTGTTTTCTTCTCCTCATGGATATTTTTTGTCTGCTTTAATATGTCAGAGGTCTTTAAAATAGCTGTTCTAATCATTATCTGAATCGACAGGAAAGGTACCAAATACATCAGAAATAAAACAAGTTAAATTAAAAATACATAAAACCAAAGCTTTAGACAATAAAGTAATCTGTCTGTACTTAAAGGTCATCTAGAAAATAGAGATAACTCTGTTCCCTGTTTGCAATAAAAACAGAGTTCAATTTATGCAGAATTGATCAAGCAGTTTCTTTCTTTATATTTATACACTTCTAAGAAGAGATCAAAAAGATTGCACTGGCTAGGATGCTGGCCAGAAGAGGAATGGCAGAGGGGACAAGGGAGGGACTTCAAATTTGCTTAACCCCGAGAACGTAAACAATTGTCTATATCCTTTGGAAGAGCGCACGGCACGTAGGTGACAGAACGCAGGTGTGGGCGTCCGTCATAATAAAGGCAGTTTGGCTGAGCGCAGCGGAGCGGCGGCGAACCTCGGCGAGAGATTACACACGGACCTATTGGCAGAACATGGCAAGGGAGAATGTCAGATTTCATATTCGCCAGACATCTACAGCAACTGATGCCTTGTAGTCAAAGGCTGTTAAATTACCTGTGAAGGTTACTGGCAGCCCTGAATGTTTTTCTCATTGTTTATTTAGTTCCAAAAGCACTTGGTCTTTGTGCTGATTGCCCTAACTGACAGCCCAGGAAATCTGGACTTTGTAAACAGGGCGCTGCTGTATTGAATTACAGGTAACAAGTGTGTAATCAACCTGCTGGGGCTGGACCTTTGCAAAGAAATCTTCGGTATACAGACAAAAAGAATAGGTTTCAATACTGGGGAATCAATTATGTGAGCAGATGAGTATAAAAAGAGATCAATTTAAATCCTTTGTGCTTATTTCCTATAGCATATTTAGAAAAAGAAAAGACCCTGACATACTGGAAAGGTAATTAAGCACTTTATTCATTGTTGCAATAATATTATAGAAATTAAAGGTAAATATTATTTGAAGCTCCCTCATTATAACCCATAAAACTGTATTAGTTGAACAGTCCTTAGCTGCAGTATGCTTTTTAAAAAAATAAAGGCTTGCAGATTCTTGTTCTTAAAGACAAGTTTCTGTAGTGAAATTACATAAACTGGAACAAAGACCAACGGAAAATGAATCAGTCATTTTTGATCTTCTAAAAGGTAAGGAGCACCACTACAAAGCAGGGATCTAGTGAAATCTAATACTGTGATATTTCTGCATATTAAAACAACATAATAAAGTTCAACAACCAACCCCCCCAGACCACAGATTTATATGAGATATTTAAACTGTAATTGTTAATTAAAAGGCATAAATAAAATCCACTGGCAATCAGTCAACAGAATAACCTTATGCCAGAAAACACTGAGTCACTGAGTAGTACATGAGAGGAAATATCTTTTTTTCCTGGTGTTTTTTTTGGGTTGTTTTTTAAATCATCAAGACGGGCCTGTTCTGCCTGTGACTGTGGCCACCATGGCCAATAACATTCACCAAATAAAGAAAAACTTAACAATGAAGTTTTCAAAATATAAACATCCGACAGTATTTCCTATCTGAACATAATTTATTAAAACAGATACCGTATGCTATCATCTTATTATGCCCCAAAGACTTGTTTTTGCAGTTTGAAATTACAAGAAAAACAAGGTTTCATTAATGTATTCACTGATGATGATAATTTTAGACTGCCTGCAGTATTGGAATGTATGCTTTCTTAAAGCAACTGGACTTACATTGCTAAATTTTATTCACTCTAGGGAAGCAGTTCTCTACTTTGGCATCCACAATTTCTTTTAAGTGCCTGAAAAACATGTTATAAAACTGACTTTTGTTTCTGATCGCTCATATATCAATATTCATGTACCAATATGTCCCTAAAAATTGAAATCCCTGACTTACTTGGGAGTGGAAGGCTACTTTTTGCAAATAAACAACAATATATGAAATGCAACCTTGTCTAGTTATAAAATTTTCAACTAAGCCTATTGCATGGAAGACGAGAGGATGATAACTGACCAGGAACAATGGAAACACTAGAGCATTTCTTATGAGTACTCTCCACCTGATTCAAGATCTAGACTACAACAGATATTTCTGACAGTTTCAGCAATATTTATTCAAGACTATTAAAAAAATTTTGGTCAAAAGAGAAAGTCTGCTAACTTCAAATGACTGTCTATTAACAGATATGCCAATTGCCTACCATACCCTTCCTTCCTAACTAATATTCCTGTAAATACCTGCATTTTCAGGAGAAGAATAACACAGTTTCCCAAGCCAACGGAAACAGCTAGTGAAGGATTTTTTAAATCTGACTCACAACAATAATAGCCTGTGACAGTGAGAAACACTGCTCCAGTGTTGCACTGTGTAAAACATACACATTTCTGTCCATTCCCAATGTACCACCTTCTGATGGTATTGGAGATCTGTCTGTTCTTGTCTCTTGAAAAGCATTTGACACGAACATGATTTCACATTTTTCCAAAGTTCTTTTATATACTCTCTTTGAGATGTTCACTTCCCATTTGCTTTTCAACACACTTTACATAGTCATGATGATTAAAATCTCATTAGCATTGAAACTAAGGTTCCTATCATGTAAATATTAGCACACGTATTTAAGGTCTCAATTGATGCTCCCAAAATCAATGTTAATAATTTAGTTGTGCACTAAGTACATGAACACTGACATTCATGGGTAAGAACTGAACTGAATCAGATTAGCACTTTATGGCACATGAAAATGGTAAATGTAAGGGTTCTATTTCCTCACATTTTGGCTTTTTTTCTGAGGCAAGCAAGAAATGTACCACAGGGAGTCACAGTGCCTTGTCTTTGCACAGTAGATGGAGAAAGGTGCAAAAACTCCAGCTTCTCTTCAGTGTTTTTACTCACCTGAAGATTGTTTTCTAAGCTACATTTTTCCTCCTCCCCTTTTTCCCTTTTTCTAGAAAGCAAAGTTAAAGGACTTCTTCAGAATTATTTGCTATACCGAGGCTCTATTAAGCTAGATATGGGCATGAATTCCCCTTTTCAGAGTATTACCTGTCTATCTAAAATATCTATCTAAAATACAAACACAAACGTCATATAGCTCTAGCCTTTTTTCTCATGGACAATCAGTGTGTGTCAAGTCAACTGGAAGTGCACATCTTACAGAATAAAGTCTTTATATGATCACTTCCTGCACTGAGCACCTCTCATAGACACATGACAGCATTTACACTCAATCCCACAAAACAGAACCCATTGTACAACAATGAAGCACTGCAGTCAATGCTGTACTCTTAACTAGATTCACATTGGTAATATATTGCTACAATTCTGCTTCAATTAAAAGCATATTTCAGCAGAAGCCCAGGATATGACAGCTGCTCTATGCATTTTAATAATACAGATCAATGGTGTCAGAATTCTACTTTACATAAATAAAGACTGATCATATTAAGACAAAATCCCGCATAACCTAAATGTATATTGATGGCAGCAACCCAGAAACTGATCACAATCTTTAACTCTGGATAAAAATCAGTAAGCGTATTTTAACTGACTTCAACATTTTAAAAGCAAAAAATGTTTTATTCTCTCCAAGATTAAAAAAAAACCCAAAAAAACAACAAGGAAAAAAAGTATCGATCTACAATACCAAACTCCAATGAAAATACATAACTGGCTCTAAATATTAGCATAGGAGGAACATGTTATTAAATGATTTTTGCAGCTACTAAAGTCAAGCTAATTTATATTGCACTTATAAAGTTAATACAGGAAATGCAAAATTTTTATTGCATCAGCAAAAAATTCTGAAAGACTAAAATATTTATCCTTGATTTTCATGTCATGCAATTTTGTTTTAAATTTAGAACTTTAATGAACTGCTGGACTATACACTTAACACAGGTCTCCCAGGGATTCTCTTACTGAAAACTTTCATACACATTTCTGCAAGTTTTAACGTCTGAAGACCACATAGGTTAATATTTAGTGTTATTAACAAAATTAGGAAAATTGCCATTACCTGTGACCCAGAATATGGGATATTACTGGAAAGGACCAAACTAGGTAGCAAATGTAACCCGTGATAGTGCGAGTATTCTGAAGAACACACCTGTTTTTATTTATGTAAGTTCCAGCATTTCTAGAAAGTTACAGAAAATATTGCTCCTTTGCATTAAAAATACCCATATAATATGTTAATTCTGAATTTTAATTGATTAATTGTGAAAAGCTAATATAGCGTTAGATCAAAAGTACACGTTTCTTTCATGCAATTAACCACAGGGATTATGTGACTAGATTTAACTGGAAGATTAACAATAAAAAGTAAATCAATGTTTGTAGGAGTATTATAGGTTGTTTATGAAACTATCTAACCCTACTGTAAGGGCACTGGCTCCTTCTTGGCATGTTAATAAAGATCAAAGTTGTACAACAGAAGAAGTAACAGGTATGTGCACAGTCCTCACTAGAAATCTTTTAACACACAGTGTTCTGCTCTGGCTCTTGTTCAGGGCCAGGGAGTGCATCCTCCTTTGCAGTTTGATCTTGCCATCTAATGTCCCTGTCTAAAAGCTGTATATACTCCGTGAAGTATTAAATCAGGAATATAATATCCTGGAAGTACTTCTCCTCCAGTAGAAAGCACTGAAGTCATGGGCCCAGGCTTTCCTGACTACTCAGAACTGGGCCATCCTCATAAATACTACTGGATTTATTGAACATTTTGCTGGTAATACTCTATTTTGCTGCATTAAACAACACAATACTCCTTAATCAATGAATGCAAACTAGATGGTATTTTAAATGCCTTTCCAAAGAGGTATACACTTGGGTTGCATAGGTACAAAAGTAGGTACTTTTAGATAAGCAGATGATAAGATAAATATGGAAAATCATATTTCACTATTTAACTGGTATAAGCTCTTATCTTTCAAGAGAAAATTTCATTACTTATCCTTTTAATGAAAAGAGGTCAAGAAATACAAGTTAAAAAAACAGGTAAAAGAGAAGACTGAGGAAAGGCTTCTGCAAAGCAGCCTGTAACTTAGATTCTCTCTACTGCTGCAAGAGTAAGTCTTATCTTGTAATAATCTCCTAAGAATTCAGCTAGACCAATAAAAAAGAAGAGGAAAAGAAAAAAACAACCAAAACAAAACAAAAAGAACAAACCTCAAAACCACTGAAATGTCCAGCTACTAGACCAGTTCTAGAGCTTGAATGGTGATAAAATCCTCATGATAGTGAGCTGCTTTGGTCTTAAAAATGTCCAGCACACTTGGTTGATAAAGAACCCACCTAAACAAAAACACCCTTTACACCACTGTAAGTAAATCCACATCAAGGAAAGTTTCCATAATACAACTGCAGAAAAAACACCTTCAGTTGAAAAGTGAAACAAGCATAGAACCTGTGCAGACCCAAAATGAAACCCAGAAACAGCTGTCAGACTGAATTAATGTAGTACGGCATGCTATTCCAGCATACTGCTGCGGTGTGATACATTCTGCTTTGCTCAAAAATAATCAACCACTTTAAATATCAGCATCCCAACACTTACAAGAGTGAAAATTGTACTTATGAAAAGTACAATTATTTCATATATAGGTTTGTTGCATTCATTTTATATATATATAAAATATATATTGCAAGAAAATGTTGCAACTCAAACTAACACATGATAAATACTGTAAAAAAAGTAATGATATACAACAATTCATTAATCATCAAGGCATTAAGGTATCCACAAAGCCCTAAAAGAAGTTTATGGACTATGTTACACTTAAGTCCCAACTGAAGGGCACAAGCAAATTTAATACTGATTATTAACAAAACTGATCTCTCAGTGTCTTTAAAAACTTAGTTAATAATTCTAATAAGCAGCTCCCCTGTGTTCAGCAGTGATGAAACAACAGGACAGTCCACACAGTAAGAAATAGTATCTTAAAGTAAAAAACCAAATTGCTTTGTTGCACTTGGAGCTATTACATTGTTGAAGAGTTCACAATTGAGTTACTTGCTTCTAATGTCCTACTAAGGGTTCTCCAAACACAGGAAGTATTGTATTCCTGTGGAGTCTTATCTGTCACTCCCCTGGAAGAGCTAACGGATCCAAGCACAGCTCCCATATCCAGAAGCAATATGGTCCTCCATTTCAGAACAGCATGAATGCAGTAAGTCATGAAAAGATCTAACTAACTCCAGTTAGAAAGTTTCTCACTCACTTCCCAGAGCTGAAAAGGTGTATCTCTAGAAATATAATGGGATTTAAAGCAAAGAAGAGCCATCGTCATAGTATGTCAAATGTAAGAAAAATACAGAAGACAGAACATGAATTTCTACTTAGTCTTTATTGAAATGATAAATGCAATTGAAGCAGTCTCAGCAGACTTGGACTATGGAAAACACTATCAGCTGCCTGGAAAATACATTAAAACTGTTGGTCAACTCTGTAATTGTATATTCAGCTGAAAGTTTGTCACTGGTGCTTTTTGCTGACCAATTCAGCATCACTGGTTAGATCAAACAACATTGTGTTTGTATGCCAAACCTACAACGTCTGTCTTTGCTGCAGTGTCCGTAACACAATATATCAGAAATAGCCACACACAGCAGTTTTCTGCATCTCCTATACCTTTAACTTAATCAGACACAGTGTGACTCACAAACGTCTGAGATCATTTCTTTCTGCTTGTATGAGCTCAGGGAGGCCTCTTTAATTTATCACCAAATAAAGGCACAAATTGCTGGTGCTGGTGATTCTGGTATCAGCCTGCAGGTGCAAGAGTGAGAGACCTACTGGTTCATATGACATTGTCTACTTTACAGCCTTGCTCTTTTTGACTAAATAGTCTTTGATTGCTTCACAAAACTCTCTTAACTTCATCACCGGATGAAGCTAAACACTAAACAGTGTTTATGTTTCCACTTGGCTTCATTTGACTTTTAGAAACCTGGATATAATGCTTCCTTCCATGACTAAATACTTACAAGGTATCCATGTTCAGGTTTAGATTCATTACATATATAAAAGTGAAATAAAAAATTCAATGCCAGACCGTATTTAAAAATAATTTTTGCCGTATCATACTAATGAAAACATAGTGTCGCTTTAGAGGACGTACTGTTGGCGTGAATGACAAAACAAAACCTATGTGCATCCTGTGCAGTCAGAAAAGGCTTGGCAAGGATTTATGACACAGACAAAGGAATTCTTTCAAGGACATGTAGAAAAATAACCTGAAGTTATGAGACAAAAATACAGGACTAAGCAAGACCAGTCTGGAACAGCCTTCCTCAAGCTGGAATGGGCAAAAATGAAATGCACTCAAAGTTGTAATCTTTCACTTCTTTTTTATCTCTGAACTTGATATTCATAATCTAGGAAAAGAATGTGCCGCTTCTAGATGAAATCTTTACCACTTTAGAGGTATAGTCAGTGCAAGACCAATTGTACCACCTAGCCAGAAACTTGAGTTACCTTTTGGGGTATTTTTTTGTTTGTTGTTTTGTTTTGTTTCTTTGTAGTGCTACCTTTTTGCCGAAGAAGTGGTTTACTGATCACTCGTAAGTGTTTAGTTATGCTCTGTTTTGGGAAGTAAGACAGGACAAAGAAGAAAGCCTATGGATCACGAGACAAGAGATTTAAAAACAACTCCAATTGGTTCACTGTGAAAAATGACAAAAAGTAACACTTTCTGGCTGATATAAGGTTTACTTCAGATGCTCGCTATCATTACGGAAAAGGAAAAAAAAATCACATGCAAAGGTCAGATTCTGTCACTATTACTCACATTAGGCACTACCTTAACTTAACATGCCTCATGAAAAATTGAAGTCAAAATAATCTGACACATTATGGCAAAATGCCCTTTATCTAGCTCATACATCTATGAAGAGACACTCCAATAACCATATTCAGGCTTTTAACGTTATTTTTGAAGGCAATGTAGTGGACACAATTCTTTCATTCTTTTCCAGCAATTTTAAACTGATCTTTATTGATACTAGACAAACTATTCCTGACTTTTAATGGTGAAGGACTATGCTAGATTCAAGTGTCTACATCTGAGATTTAGGAAAATACTTCTTACCACTCAGAGTACTTATCTGAGAAATGCTTTAATTGAATAGGTTGTAATTCTAGACCTAATAAAGTAAGCTTTCTCAGATCAAGTAGAATGATAGTTATAAATGTTTAAATTATAACTCAGACACTCCTCCTACATTCTTCTGATGTGAAATGTTCAGCATAAAAGCAGTAAATACTGTCTAGTTGTTATTTTAGTCACTCTTAAAGTATTGATTTTATACTAAACATAAGGAAATTAAAACCTTAAGGTGAAACCAATGTTTTTTCACAAGTTTACAGCCAAGTCAGTAGAAGGTTTGTTTAAAATATCATTCATAGCATATATTGACATTATAATATATCTGCTAATGATCAAACACAAAGGAAGATATAAGTGCACTTTACTACGTATGCACATAAAAGAATATTATACATGACTGTTTTAAAATTATATGTTTTAAGTGCTGTGATATTAAACATTTAATAATTTGGCAATTTCTTTCAAAGACAACTATTAAAATTAAGGAAGAAGAGGCCAAATGTCAGCTCTGCTGAACTCCTGCCTGGTCCTGAAGAGAAAGTATGTATGGGGAATGAGGACGAACCAATTTCTTAATTTTCTTGGACTAGATGAAGGTCAAATGTCTCCCACCATAAGATGGCTAAGTTCAGAGCTATTTAAGCTGAGGCCAGCTGCAGCTAATGATTCTTGATGATAAAAATCCGCTGGAATACTCTATGTCCTTCCTTCTTCCCAACCCCTGGCAACAAATGACCCAGTTTTAGGAGGTATTCAGATTCTACATTTGCTCTATCTACATCTGAGCAATTTTGGACAAGGCTCTCTTGCTCATGCAGTCTGCTCTTCCATGGCACAAAGGCTGAAACAGCACAAGTTATGCAAAGCTTCATTCTGTGCCTGCTTAAAGTGAGTGTCGTGGCTGCGCACTGGTCTAAAGAACACAAGGAAACAGAGGTACTGTGAACCACACCTTTTCATCTTTACATCATCTGTAAATTCAGAGTTTTTACCAGGAGCCATATCAGACAGCATATATATTTCATTCAAATGAAGGCTGCAGTATTTACCAACCATCCTTAGTGCAAAATACACTGTTTGAGATTAATGTCCCTGACCAGCAAATCTAGGGATGAGATGACACAGTTAGGCAGAATGGAATTTTAGATTTGGTGCTGCTGCTGAAAAAGGTCTGATAAAGGAGTTACAGAAGAGACTTAGAGAATACTGCTATCAGCAGCCAAGTCGTGCCAGCAGTAAGGGAAACACTGTTTCTTCTCTTTGAAATACAAGAGCACATTCCTGTTCTTGCTCCCCCATTCTACTCCTAACATACACAGCAACTACTTTTTTGAGATGAAGCCCTATCCAGAATTTCCATTTCTTTTGCCATATTATTAAAGGCAGTGCATATCACTATTAATATACGTCTTCATCACAGTAGAATGGGTTCAATTTTGATTTTGAAAAGATGTTCTGTATTAGGGGAAGACTAGTCCCTTAGGAGGCTGGGACTTGGCTGCAGGCCCTTCCATCGGCTCCCTACCTAAGTCTGAAAGAGGCCTCATCCATACATGCGTGTCTGAACTGAGGATCCAATACAATTTCAGCAGGAGGCTGGGCATTTACAAGGTAGTTAAGTATGTAACATGCTTAGAGAATTCAACTTTAATTCCTCTTTAGTTACCCCATTTCCCCTCTCTCTTGCTACAGATCTGAAATTATCTGGATTGCTTCTAAATTGTCTAATATTGCTTCTCTACTCCTGAAATACACTAAAAATTTTTAAAAGGGGAGAATAGGAAATTAAAGAGACTCATGACAATTTCATAGGTTCCACTGTCAAAGTCTCCTACTTTTGTACATCGGAAGTCCAACCATTTATCTTGAGAGCCTTACTATCAGAATATCTTCCGTCCCAATATTTATCAAGTTCATCACTGACCAGGGTTTTGTTAGCAAAAGTGGACATGCACAGACACACAACACAAACAAACTCATTTTGCAAAGGCAAGAAGTTAATTTTTACTGTACGCTTAAGATAGGGAGTTGCTGTCTCAGTTTGATATGAAAGATAGAGAATTTTCCTCAAAATTACAGCTATTCCTTTTTTCCCCCACATCACAATGAAATTTCAATGAGTTAGCTTATCGTGTAGATTGGTTTATGAATTGCATTAATTAATAACTGCATTCTTTGAAAAATGTAACCAGCTCTTTAGCATCTGTCCAATCTTTTCTCTGTCTCAAATGACACTAGAAAAGGAATAAAGCACACTTTTATCAGTAACACTACTTCACTACAGGAACGTAAATGACAATTTGAAGCCTCTGAACACTGATTGCAATTGCCCCCCAGCAGCAAAAATAAAAAGTGGTTGTTTGGGTCAAAATCCCCAAATTGACAGTGATGTTTAAATATTTCATCTTTAAATATCAGCCGGACTAGTCAATACTTTAAAAGTCACCCATAACACTACTGCCTTGACTGCACTGCAGAGAAAAGTAAAGATGATGACACAAGGGAAAATAGAAGACATCACCTGACTCATCCACACCCCATCTTAAACATGGTGAGGCCTAATTAATGATATGTTAGATATAAATGGAAGGAAATATTCTTAAGTACCACATAGTGAATTGAAATAATGGGCAAAAGTTGCTGCTGAAAAAACATGCTTGAGTAAGTTCTCCATAGAAAACTGACATATCTTTCTTTGGGCTTAGACATCCATAGGAAACTTTGGAATTTCAAGCAATTAAAACTTTCCAGGTAAAACATCTAGGAAACAAAAGTTATATTTGAGCATATTACATATTAGTTACATAAATTACAGCTTTAAACAGTTGAGATTTTGTATTTATTCCAAAATCAACAAATAATTTTAAAGTTGCAATTATGAGAGATCTAAACTTACTACGTAAGTAATATATGGTTTATTTACCAAAAATAATTGCCTATGTATATAACTACATACATTCACACAGGAGTGGGACCTTTTCCCTTCTGCCTGCCATATTTTGACCCAAGAACGAGGAAGGAGGGATAAGGCAGAGTCTTGATACAATACTCCAGACAGTATTGCTGCTCTTTCCTTCCTTAAGCAAAAGGAAGGGGTGGGATGGATATTGCAATTCTTACAAGTGCTTCGTGAGAAAAAGATACTGCAAAAGAAATTATGCTTACATTCCTGGCTCTACCAAAAATCAAAATCTTTTTAAGATGAATTACAGGTTAAATAATCAGCATTTTAAATTGTGTACTCAGCACTGTGGATAAATCTTATCCAGAAGATGATACATTTCAAAATTCTAATAAAAGATGATATCTGAGATATAAAAATGAACAATAAAATCACACATTTTACCCTACAAAAACAATAAAAACTAACTGCTCTGTAACATTTCAGTCAATATAGCAATGCAATCAAATTTATAACTTTGGTAAGGAGGCTTAAGAAAACCTAAATAAATTATTTCATGAAGTATTATAGCAAGAAACACTTGAAGAAAACTGGAGATAAATATAAATGCAATTGATTAACTAAAGAAAATAACAACAAAGAATTGCTAAGAACTAAATGCCAGGGCATACCTCTACAGATCTGTGAGGGCAGTCACATTATTTACCAAACAGCAAGGTATCCCCATGCCCAGTATGAAGGGCTCTATGTTTCTCTGTTTACAAGACACAGAGTGTTCAGGCTTATAAGCAGTGAGCAGGATTGTGTGGGGCTGGAAAGACTTTTGTCCATCTCCCACTCCACACCAGCTCAAATACCTCTTACCATGGCAGCATTCCAGAGATGCACCAGTGCATCTCCGTGCCTGCAGCAGAGCTACACTGATGGTTCTTGAGGAAACACTCTGCTACTTTATGGGTTTTGTAAATAGAGATACAGTGATTTCAATAACATTGTTTTGGTTTTATACCCTGACTTAGATCTGAAATACAATGCAATAATTTCTGGCTCATGTCGACTTTCATGAAATATAAGCAAATACTACCTTTTGTTGTAGACACTCGGTGATTCTGCAGCACTACTGGTAGCACACGTGCAGTGCACACAAACTGGTGTTTAGAGCAGCATTACCACAGACGAATCCTAATCCGAATCCTAATCCTAACCTGATGGACCATTTCTTATCCTGTGTTTGAAGACCAGTCACAAAGCCTCTTGAGTACAAGTAAAATTTGAATTATAAGGAATTTCAGGGCTCCTCATTTTCATTACCATTTCTCATAGACACAAGTGGGGCACATAAGCCCATGTAATTATTCAGTGAGTTGTGGTCTCAAAATACCTCTTTTCTTCTTTATCCTTTAGTTTTTTATCAAATTTGTGTGGACAAATCTTACAATAAATTTATTTTATTTACTCAGTGAATGATGTTTTAGGCAATGTGGTCTTCTTATGGTTAAGCAATGTAAAATAAATATATGGCTTCAATTCTGTATTGCTAGGTACTAAAAATTAATTACATTATGAATTAAGTAATAATTCCACAAAATCATTTGTTAAAATCAGCTAACAATATATAAATCATTATGTATGGTAATAACCAATTTTGGGGTGAAGGTGTTAGAAAGTATAACAAATAGTTCATAGCAGTGATATTTAATTTAAGAAGGTAAAAAAAAAAAAGAAATCAAGTGTTTGAAAAACCTTCTGTCACTAAGCTGCCATCCAGAGCTGTAGCCTGGAAGTCACTTACAGACACCACACAACCACAAGGTTGTTGGCACTTGGCTCTACCAAAAATTAAAAACACAAGACTAAAGGGGTAGAAGGGATGTAAAAATGCAGCCAGTGCATGCCACTGCTGAGTGCATGCCATTTCATAGCCATAATTTAAAGAGACCAGAAGGGGTAAAAATGAAGCCCAATAAAAATGGAAAATGTTAGATTAATGACACAGTCATTAAAATAAAAAAGGTGGAGTTATATGAGGAATGGATCTTATTTGAATTATTGAAATTAAACAAGTTATTGTAACAATCATTCTAAAAATCACATTTTACTAAGTTCAAGGAAGGAAGAAAAAAATAGAAATCTTCATGGGAATATTTCAAATTGTCAGTGGCTTTAAAAAAGTGATTTAAGATTTTCTCTTGTATCTTCTCTTTCAATTTTAGAATTTTAGTTGCCATATATTATAATGGTATTTTAGCTATAAAAGTAGCTTTCCACTCACTGTTCTCTTGCCTTTCAAGGAGACAAACAGTTTTTCTTTCCTCTAAATGAGCACAATAAAATGGGTAAGCTGTCTAGGGAAAAAGAACCCAGACAAACTGGTGGTATAAAGCTCAACAGAAAAATGTGGTACAGAGAAGAGGCGATCTAAAGCATGTTTACTGTATGCCATGTAATTTATTCTACTAGTCATGTTAGAATAAGAGTTTCTCACTGCTGAATTATCATTAGGTTTTGTTCAAAGACAAACCCATTGTTACTGCTGTCCCTGACTCCGTACCTTTAAGAAAATGGGGGAGAAAATCTGCATGCGAAACTGTACCATGAAAATAATAATTATGCAATAAATAGTTAAACAGGGATTCTAAAACTGGGGCCACATCCTGCTAAAATCCCTACAAACCTGCTTCTATAAGCTCTATGCATGTCTATATGCATTTTAGTAGACTAATTTTCAGCACTTCAGTAAGTATTCTTTTATATTCTGGCAAACCTTCCTGATGTATCAATAGAACTATCAGTTATGAAAAGATTGATATCAAGAGTCATCTAAATGAAAAATAGAATAAAAATGCAAACTATGGATGCATTTAGAAGAACCAAAGCTTCACAAGATTTTCCTCTGCCTAGTTGATGTAGGCAAACCAACAGATTGTCTTTCTGTCAGGCAAACCCTGATGGAGATAAATGTAAAGGCTGGAGTGCATGCCTAATTTTTACACACAAGCTGCAACCAGACCATGGATTTATGCTTCAAGGCAACCAGATTTCTCCTCGTGTACTCTTACAAACTGCTGCTGCACTCAGTCCATCTTGTTTAAATGCCTTTAAAACCACACACAAGCTCTGCCCCCTCCTCCACTCCTACTAATTATATACTTTTTGTTTGAAGAAGCAAGCCCTTTATTGCTCATAATTTTAGCTATCACTTTCTTGGGCACCTTCTACAGATCAATAGCACATAGTTAAGTTGATGAAAAGGCTAAATGTGATTGTCATTTGCAATTCAAGGTTGCGTGTTCTCCCCCCACCACACCCCCAACACCTTAAACTTTTAAGCGCTGCGCTTGAATTTCATTTTAGAATACTGAATTCCTGTTACAGGTATACAGTAACTGTACATTCAAACCCTTTTGTCTAAAATTAAATATCTGTCATTTTTTTAAGGCCAGAATACTGGCATAGGTTATAATAAAAACTAGCATCCGACCTGCAATTTTACAGATTCCATTGCTGGTGGCCATACATCTTTGATGGCAAAACTACATTGGTTGTAGCACCATAAAATCAATAAATATTAACCTTTTCTGACACTTTCTGCACGGATGCTTTATCAGTTGCTGTCAGGTGATAGAACAGTCAGTGATGTACTGTATTTTTCGGCTCCGAACCAAAACCAAACTAAGAAATCAATGCAGATTAACAAGCCTTTAAATACAAAAATTGGCAATGAAATTTTGGTTCTATACAATAAAAATTAAACCAAATCACAACACTGCAGAACCATAAATCTGTTACAAATATTTCTAAAAAAGAGTGAAATAAATAGAGTATTTCTATGGAACGTTAATTACAACAATGAAATGAAATCAAATCAGTTTTATATTTCATGACTGACTTATCTATTACAGCTTACAATATTTAAAATGTACCCAATAATACAAATCCTGTATCTCAGTATTGTTTAGAAACTCAGAGTTCTTGCCTTGCTGAGAGACACTCATAACAGTTCAATACACTTAAAACTCAATTTCTAAACAATGCAAGCTAAAAATAAAAGTTTACTGGAAAGTGAAAAGACACCATTTAAGCTATCTCCCACCTCGTATAACTGGAACAATAACCATGTTTAGACCTAAGCATCTTAGAAGCCTAAGGCCATTAATTATTGGAAAACATCTTGCTGTGTACAATCCACACTGTAGCAGGGTACTGACTGAAAACTTGGATTGATTCTATTTCTCCCTGTCCTAAACACTGCAATTTGTTCTATATAACACTGTACTTGTTTATGAGAGAATTAGAAATTATGTTTACTAATATGTAATTCATGTTAAATTTTTTTATTAAAATATGAGCTAGTCAGATAGCATGGCCTTTCCAAAACACTTCAGACTTCGTAAAAACTATCACAAATTATGAAAGCTTAGGACATGTTTTATTATTTCTTCAAACATGGAATCTGGTAGTAAATTCCTGAACAAGAATGGCTATATGGGTCTATTTATAGCTAGAAAATCCTGAAAAATATGGACTATAACTTGGCTCTATTCATCCTATATAGCCAAAGCCTATTAGAACCTGTCTGCAGTTTTTAAATCTAGTATCAAGTTTCTTTCCAACAATGCAGGTGGAGGATTGGTGTACGGGCAACAATTACCTTCTTTTCAAAGTGATAGTATCTGAAACACTAAAGTAAATTAGTAAAACCCACTGAAAACATAGACATTAATGTTCCACCAAGGTTTAGACATATATATGCCCAGTGAAGTCAGTAGCAGGTACACAACAGTATTTGGAGAAACAGGAAACTGCTTTGGGAAATGCAATATAATGCTATGGCATGTAAATGAAACATAAATTCAAAGGCACTAAAAGCTTTATCAACATAAACTTTGTATTTTAAACTGAAGTACAACTTTAAATTTACTGTTTCTTTCTATAATATCTAGATTAGCCAAGAAAGCGACCTACTTCTGCCAATCAGCATCAGGAGCAATCAAATTGCAAATTCTACAATGATTTCTTTAAAAAAAAAACATTGGCAAAAATAACTTTAATCAGCTCAGTTTATCTGTTAATGCTAATATTGAAAGGATCTGCATTTATTTTGAAAATCATCCATAAGAAAAGAAAGAAAGAAAAAGAAAAGCTGTGAATTTAAGAAAAGACAAAATCTAGAAGTTGATAAAATTTAAAAGTAATTTTAAAAAATCATTATGCCTAAAATTCTCTCGTGTCACAATGCGGATATCACATTAAAGCTTACTTCTGCACAGCAGAATCACCACAGAAAGATGGCCCTGACATTGCAAAGTGGATGATCTTTAGATTGGGAGCCAGTTGTGCACCTGCACAGCCACCTTTTGAAACCCACTTCATACCGGAGTCCGAGTTGCCTTACATAAAAGCATCCCCCCCCAATCAATCCTTTTGGTGACAAGGCAGCAGCAAAATTGAAGTACTTTCAGAATGAGGAGTTCTAGTGTCTCCATCAAAGTGTCATTTGCTCTCTCTACTTTTCCAAGATCCTCAGGAGCCTTATACTGGTTATACCAAGTTATAACCATTTACTCTGTGTCCCTGAGTACTTGGCCAATATCCCAAACCTGACCATATCTTTCTGCAATTGGTCTTGACTGTTGCATATCAGTCATCAGATATGACAATAGCTTTATTTATCAAAAATGCTCTATTTTTTGTTAATTTTAGAATGATTGCCTTTTATCATTTTAAGATTGATATCTCAAGACATTACAAGAAATATATGCAATCAGTTGGTCACTTACATAGCTCAAAGGTTTGCAGGAAACCTTTGCATATGCAACAAAATCCCCCCCCACAACTACAACAGAGAACAGAGGATTGTGTTCCTGTTTCTTAGCCCTCTTGATCTGTACTACAAGTAGAGCTATGCTGAATTACAGATAACGGAGATTTCATTATTTTCATATGCTGATAAACCTCTGACTTCACATTTCAGGATTTTTGTTTGAGTGGAAAGAAGCAAACACAAGCAGCTCAGCAAATTCTACTGACAATTTTGATAGTAGCTGAATTTGCTCAGAGGAAGGTGGACTACAAAAGCAAGAGTCAACAACAATTAATAGAACACTGAATGCTATTGTAACAGTAAGGATTTGTAGATAAATCCTTACCAGACGAGGCTAACTTGAGTTGACTAGAAGCAGCTTTATCCCACGGGCACTTTGTGGTGGTGACATGCACTAACATGTGAGGACTCCAAATGTTTCACCATGGCTTTTCCTTCTTAATTTTACATTACTCAAACATTCCAGAAACAACTAAAACTGTTTTACTGAGTGTACAATTGGTTGTTTAATAACTCCTAACTTCAAATTCTTCCAATAGAGTTCTGAATTTCAGATACATATGCCAAATCCAAAATCAATGTTAGATTAAACATGTTTGTCTAAAACCTTTCAATGTATCTTGAGATAACTTGATAATCAGTTTTGACTTTCTTTGCTATCAATAGATGCTTTCATTTTATGTTTCCTCTAGATACTTTTACTTCAAAGTAGGTAAATTATTTTAAAATCTCCTAAAACCTGTTTTCTGAAAAATCTTATCTGCTATTAGTTCCCAGACTGAATAAGAAGTACCATTCTAGCAAAATATAAAAGTAGGAGCATAGTTTATCATGTAGTATAGTAGTTATCTTAATGCCTTCTATGTAAGAACATTATACACTGTAATCCCAAACTCTTACAGAGCAACCCACTCTTTTAACTACAGGACAACTACTAATAAAAACCTCTTCCATCAACAATAATCTAAGTTTCTGAAATGTTATTTAGGCAGGCATTGTGACAATCAGTATCTGATCTTTAAATATCAGAAAAGTCCTCTTAACTATACTGCAGAAACCGGTCCAGCAATTCTGCTTTTTTTTCCAAAGCCAAGGAACTGGAAGTGCACCCACTTAAACCAGCAGTACCTTTCATCCAGACATGCAGAATCTGAACCAGTGATCTGAATTGTCTGAAGCCCAGAGCTTTTATTAATGCTCAGGTTCCTATGCAATTTATATGAAAATTGCATTCACTTTAAGGTCTCTTTTTACTATCAGAGCAAATTATATGAAAATCATATTGTAATGACTCAGAGAATGAAAACATCTGTATTAAATCTGCAGTGGTTACTTAAGTACAAACCATTTCTTTGATGTTAGATATTGATGAGCACATACTCATTCCAATAAATGCAAGACATGCATAAAATATCTTAAATTCAGAAGATGTACTAAGAAAAAGGGGTTCCCCACTAACTGGCCAGCTGGGAGTTAAGAGATATGATATCTGTCTCCATGGTTTTTTGACATGATACAAGAATTATAGACAGCCGACATGCAATGTATTTATATGAGATATAGTTTCATATTATGCTCTTATATGTTCACCAAGAAAGTGAAGCAATCTTTCTTCTGTGAGACTTCTACCTATCTTCATTTCCTTTAGTGCAAACAGTTATAGACAAGCTCCTCTCTGAACTGATAATTTTTTAGAGGTCATTCAGCCCATAATTTCAGGTCCTAGTCACTATCCTGATGGTCCTTCTTAGGAAATTGGACCCAGTGGGAACGTTTTTTCCTTCTGCTTAGTCTGTGGGTCAGCATTTTCCTTCCCTTGTACTTCTTAATTCCCTTAAGTGGCAATTATTTAAGGTAGAGTTAGAGAAGGTGCAATCTACATTCATCCAATAAAACCTAAATATTAAAAAGGACAGAAAAATCCAGCATGGTTACTAAGGATATATGGGAGAGCATTTAGCATTTGAAAGGTACCAAAGATCTGGTAAATGAAAAGATGGAAAAAATTATGAAGAACTATTGGAAGTAAAATAGAAATTAGAAGTACAAAAGAACATGAGTATCAGACAGACAAGGCATCCTACTTACAAAGGTCAAGACTCAAGATGCCATGTCAAGAAATTAATGGAAAGTCAGTGCAGCACAGATTGGATTAATGAAAGCAAACAAAAAGGAAGTCCAGAAGAAATTTTAAAAATCAGCATGGAATTGTAATGATTTGTGATTCATTGGAGCGATTATTGCTGAGGGCTCTTCTCTTCACTCATGATCTAAAGTAGTAAAGCACGGAGCACACAACCAGCAATGTGATTCAATCTCTCATACCTGTGTTCTGGCTTTGGCTCAGGTATTTAATTAATTTACTTCACAGTAGCTGGTATGTGTTGGATTTGAGCTGGAAACAGTGTCACAGGGATGATTTTGCTAGTCCTGAGCAGTGTTTGCACAGAAGTCAAGGCCTTTTCTGCTCCCCACCCCACCAGCGAAGAGGCTGGGAGTACACAAGGAGTTGGGAGGGGACACAGCCAGGACAGCTGACCCAACCACCCAAGGGACATTCCACACCACATGGCACCATTCTCAGCATGTAAAGTGGAGGGGAAAAGAAGCAAGGGGGAGGATGTTCGGATGTTCGGCACCTGTCTTCCCAAGCCACCATTACATGTCATGGAGCCCAGCTTTCCTATAGGTAACACCTGCCAGCCCACGCAACATGATTAATTAATTGCTTGTGTTGCTTTACCTAATAAACTGCCTTTATCTCAGCTTAGGAACTTTGTCACTTTTACCCTTCTGATTCCCATCATCCCTCCACTGGTGGGAATGAGTGACTGGGACATGGCACTTACTTGGTAGCTGTAAACCATGACAACGTTGGCACTTTTCTGATTCTGGAATTACTTGCTATTATTTGTGCAGTAATGAAACTATGTCTAACAAGCAAGTAATTTTGTGTAACTTATAATAAAATCTAAAACTTAGACAATGACTTGCAAGCAGATTTACAATTAATCATTTAAATATTTATCAAGAATAATTTCAGTGCAGGTTGTTGGGCTGCTAGTAACATCTCACAAGAAGAAAAAGCATAAAGTGTCCCCTAAATAATGCACAGCCACAGAGAAAGCCACGAAGAGGTGGTGGCATTATATAGGCAAAATACACCCAGTTATAGTTATTTGAAATATAGTGCCCATGGGTCTTTGAAGTACTGTTAGTTCAACTCTGCAAGTGATGAAAAAATTAGTTCATAATGGAGATAGCACAGTTGAGAAATTTATTATTTAGGTTTATTTATAGATATTTATTATTTATATTTTAACTGAAATTAAATTTTAAAAAATTATTTATAGCACAGAATAGGAATATATAATTATTTTCAATACCATTTAAATATATAAGTTATTNCTCACAAGAAGAAAAAGCATAAAGTGTCCCCTAAATAATGCACAGCCACAGAGAAAGCCACGAAGAGGTGGTGGCATTATATAGGCAAAATACACCCAGTTATAGTTATTTGAAATATAGTGCCCATGGGTCTTTGAAGTACTGTTAGTTCAACTCTGCAAGTGATGAAAAAATTAGTTCATAATGGAGATAGCACAGTTGAGAAATTTATTATTTAGGTTTATTTATAGATATTTATTATTTATATTTTAACTGAAATTAAATTTTAAAAAATTATTTATAGCACAGAATAGGAATATATAATTATTTTCAATACCGTTTAAATATATAAGTTATTAAAAAAGTTTTATCTAGTAATTTATATTAAAAATTTACCACACATTTTAAATCAAAATTTTAATTTCATTCTTCAAGTTGCATCTTATATTTATTTTATATTTACTTTAATGAAAATAAAAAAAATAAGATCTTTATATTTCTGAGAATTCCAGCATAACTTCCCTGGAAGATAGACTGCGATCTAGACTTAAAAAAGTATAACAGGAAAGCAATATAAATGTTCAGAGTATAGGACAATCTCCACATAAAAATATCCTCAATTATTCCTAGGCACTATTCATCTTTATTTTGTATTCCTCCTGTAAGATTATTATCTTTTGTTTCGTTTGTTTGGAAAGTCCTCTTGATGATCTTGATATCCCAATTTTTGGTGCTTTTCTCCAAATTTTAATATGTTGATATTCCAATATTTTCCTTTACTATTTACATTTGTCACAGACTATTATGCATATATATCTTCTAGCACAACTAAATATTTTTGCCTTTCTAGATGGCTGTCACGTCTTAAGGGCTTTCTTCTACTTCTACACTTAAATATTTCAGCCTTGCTTTAAAAGTTTTATGTTAGGATAGCCTATTTTTAGCTCCAAATAGGCAATAATGTGTCTCGTTCTTCATGAAGGATATTTTATCTATTAATATAATGAAATAGTATCTTGGAGTAAGATTACCTTCTTTTCATCGGTGAACCTGACATCCTTGCAGTGGCACCAGTCTTCATGGACACCAGCAGGGATCCAGCACGGGCAATGCAAGGAATTTGCAAAGCAGATGCCTGTCCAAGGGTGTTTTGAGGGTAGATACAAGGTGGGCATTAAGGGTTCAACAAAAATTCAGACCTGAAGAGTGTTTCTCTATCGTCCACTATGGCACAGCTCCCTTGCAGGCCAGCCAAATGGTTCCCAACTTCGGAAACTAGAATGCCACAGAGAGGAACGACAGGAAAGGAGGAGCACACCAACACCCAGATTGAATATTTAGATATGGGCAAAGAGATTCATCTGCTCAGGAGCAATAGCTCACACCACAAAAATTAGCTGCCCTGCTACAAACTGGGATAGTTTTCGTAAAAGAAACGATGACTGCTAGGAGGGCCGTGGACAGGAATGCGCTGAAAAGAAAGCAGGATTGTGACTGCATGGTTCTGGTGCTATATACAACATGGAAACCCCTGTGCAATGGCCCTGCAGCTTATGGTGCACAACAGGACACCTGTTATACCTCCACTGAGCAGAGGTATGGAGGGGTTCCAGACTTTAGTCTAGGCAGTATTTTCCTTTTCGTTGAAAACTATATTCTGAACATTTTTTCTTTAGTGAGACTGATTGGCTTTCATTCTTATCTGAGAATACCATTGACTTAAAGGATGTAACTAATATTAATAGTGGTGGGTTTTGAATATTAGATGATGCAATATTTGCATCAAAATATTTCAACACCTCCTTTCATGTCACTCAGCAGGAATATATGCTGATTGTTCAGGGAAAGCAACTAAGGAACTATGAAAGGAGTCCCTATGCTGTTCAACAGCANAAAAAAAAAAAAAAGACAAAGTACTTTCATGAACTCAATTTTTTTTTCTACTTCACTTGCTACCTGGAAAGAACCAACTTTGATGTCATGACCACCCAGATAAATATACTGGCTATGGAAGCTCTGCTAGGTATACAATGCCTTCTAATAAATGACAGTTCTAAAAAATTACTTGTTTTTTTTTTAAACATAGATTAATCTTTCCTGAAACACAATAATACATCATCTACATATGTTAAAAAGAACCTGGCTTTCTCCTTTACAAACAGAAAATCATTTATACTAGGTTTTTATTTCAAGCACACACTAAAATTATTATTCTTCACAAAAGAGGAAAGGGAGTGTCTGCCAATCAACATGACATGCTATTGAAAGACTGGTACTAATAGCTATGACAAGAGAAAACCCGTTTGAAGCAGAGCTGCTGCTGCCGCTTTCTTCTTTTTAAAGTACACCAGCCACCAAAAAGAATGTTTTATCTGACTAGAAACCCAAACAATATTCCAAGCTGTAAAAGCTTGCACCTGATTTGCCTATATCTAGCAATGACAATCTTAATATTGTTTCAAATGACAGCATTTAAAGTGTTTTATTTAAACAGTGATAAAGACAAAGAACATTAACTATTCCAAAAAAAAAGAAGTTAAATACTCTTGCAGACAAAACTGTGTATCCATTCTTTGGAGGTTTTACACCAGGTATGAATTACAAGTTTGCGTAAGTATTCAACTGACTTGTATTTCCATTGCTTCATTGATAAATAGCATTTACTGATTTTATATTTTTGTAGGTTGATAAATTCAGAGAGTATAAGAGCAAACAGGCTTTTATTATTTCATTTTTCATTTTTTTAACTCTATATTTTCTACTAAAGAATCAAAAGATGCAAAAGAAAGGAGTAGCAAAAAAATATTTAGAAGTAGAAAAGCACTAGGATACTAATATAATTGCTATATTATCAGGTTCTGTGTGTCCAATTCACATTCTGAATAAGTCTGCAGTTTCCACTTGGTAATACAGTTATACCTTGATAAAATCACATAATAGATCACACCATAACTTTTAGCAATCAATTTTTTCTCTTAATAATTTGATAAATGTAGCTGTCAAGTGGGATAAAGATCACAATTTTATTTGGGATTAACTATTTGAACTTTCAGAATTCCATTCATGAATATTGCAACTGTTACAACTGATAGGATCACAATTTCGTCCCTTGTTGATGATGCAATCCTGATGCAGGTTGCTGGTACAGCCCTGTTTCTCAAAAGCTAAAGAAACTGAAAGAGAAATGTGTGGAAAGCATGGCCTTTTGAAAAGTGCACTTAAAGTTTGCAAAAATACTTTTCAAACATATATAAAAGAGGAGACAATAACACAGTAAGGGAACTGCCAGGGAAAAGAGCAGAATTTTATACGGATTCTTCAAACACATTAAACAAATAAATAAATGTATGTTATAAGATATTTTATCAAGGATTTATTGAAATACCAGAAACAAACAGTTTAAGTGAGTGTATGTCCATTTAAGCTCAAAGAGAGTAAGAATTTAGCACTGATGATGTGAATGTTGCCTCTCCGAGAAAGAACACTTCGGGGGACTTACCTGTCTCCTCAGCTATTCTGCTGCTATCACAACACCCAAACACTTTAAATTCACAAACACAGACCTCACCAGAGGCTGTAGATTAACACTGTTTGAAGATTTAAGAGCAGAAAGGACTATTAGATAATAGTCGGACTTCTGGTATATCAAAGCCCCTTTACGTTTTGCAGTGAACCCAGCAACCTTGGGCCCTCCTAAAACCTATTTTCCAGAAAGACATCCAGTCCTCTCAAGGCTCAAAGGAACAGAACAAGAATAATTTCTTTTGCTAGTTGCTGCCAGAGCTCAATTGACCTCATATTTAAGTGTTTGCACCTTGTTTCTCATTTCAATTTGTCTGACTATGCTTTCAGTAACTGATTTTTCTTAGGCTTTTCTCAGCTAGACTAAGAGTAGCTCATGTCTGATATTTTCTCCCTGTGAAGCAACTCATACACTATAATCAAGTACCTATCTATCATTTGGTCATGAATTATGTAACTCTTCATGAACACTAAGCATTCAATCACCACGTAGGCAGCCAACTGCCAAAACACAATCGTCACGATCTTTGTTCTGTGAATGCCCAACCCCAGAGGCACCTATAATTTTCACAGAGGCACAGGCACACAAAGCTGTACTTCCAAGCATTCCCCAAAACATGTCTGTGCAGAGCGGGGAAGCAGCTCACACTTTTAGTGTTGTCAGCATCCATAGGAGTAAGCGATCCTCCACACCTACTCATGGAGCTACGGGTGGTAGACTCTCTCACCACACACTGGAAAATTTGAGTGCTTTGCAAGCATGGTATCACTGTCACAGAAAAAAAAAACGTTACCAAAGAGTACAATGAATTGAGCTGGCTTCATTGATTTCTTTTTTTTTTTTTTAAAAACGACTTCCAAGAAGTATTTGGCATGACAGAAAATTCTGAATTAAACATCACCAAATTTTCTGTTCAATGCCTTAAGCAGTTCCCTAATCGCATAGTTGACAGTTGTGAAACCAATTTCCAGCAAGAGCTTTGTGAGTTAAACTATGGATGCATTGCACCTATTTTGCACATGAGGAAACTTGTACAAAAAGCAAGACCATTATATCTTTTGCTCAGTGAAAAATTGGGTTATTCTGATTTCTAGGGTTGCATTCATTCTTGGAAATCATCTCCACTTTTTACAGTGCAGCACGGAAAAAATGATATGGGAAAAATCCCTCTGTATCACTGCATAACTTTCAACATTATCACAAAACCAATAATGAGCAAACTGCTTCCCTTCTCTCTGAAGAGCTTTTTGCTTATGACCAGTTTAGTATCCACAGAAGGCTACTGTGGCACACTGTGAGGCGCCACAAACTCTGCAGCTATTGGAATAATGGAGATGTTCAGGCATAGATATTACACTGTTTGGTCATAAATAATGCATCATAATAGTATCACAATCCTTGTAAGACAAGAGATCCTAAATGATGAACGTTTAGTTCAAACTGAAATTATCACTACCACGTGATGCTGCTCCAAAGCAGACAAACCACTGAAAAAGAAAACTGAAATACTGATCCCTTGCAAGATCTACCACAGGTACGGGCCCTTCTCCTGTCCCACTTGACAAATATTCAGGTTCAGTTCAACTCAGTATTGCAATGTAGCGTCAGTTAGAATAAAACACATTCAAGAATTTTGGAAATGCAATGCACACATGAATCAAAACATTTCTTCAGCTTGCTTTGAGACTCACAATTCAGACAAGCCCAGAGTAAGAAACTCATTTTTTTTTTAAACAAATAATCTCATTTTTAGAAAAATCACTAAATGATAGTCACCAACATGATATGACAATTTGCTCATCTATTGCATTCATTTTCCATTTATAATGACATACATTTGGATTTGCACATGGATAACAAGAATGTACATAAACAGCTTCCTCTAGAACCAAATTTCTGTCACTTAAAACGTTACCTGCAGGATTCCTGGGCTTTCTAGTAAGCCCAATTTTGTTCTTATAACAGCTGTAAGATCCACCAGTATCTTAAACGTGGTTTTAAAAAGACAATAAATTCATATAGTGGATAATGGATAACAGTCTCTGGATTCCTGGCTTTTTTTCCAACAAAATCTCACTTTTAACACAGACCTTGAGAAAATGGGTCAGAGAATATCAAGAAATAGGCACCAAGCTCCTACAGAACAACACACAGACATTTTAAAAAACAGATTTGATGATTCATATAAAAATTAAGGTTAGATGCATAAACTGGGATTTGAAGTGTGGCCTAGCAAATTCAATTCACAATTTTATGTGCACTTCATATATCTTTGTTGGCTTGTGTGCATTAAAGGCCTGCTGTTCCAATGTAGTAAATTTTAAAAGTTAAAGACAAAAGTATAATCCAGACTGTTATTGCTTTAAAATATGTAAGAATTATAAGGAATATGGTTGTCTTTTTAAATAACTCCCTCTATGACAGAGGGAACCTATAGCAAAAAGAGGAAAGTAAGTCTGAAGACCTGCTTTTCTGGAATTTCTCTAGATAAATTTAGAACAGAAATGCTATCACCTTGCAATTACAGTATCATCCTCACAAATGCAAAAGCCAACTTCTTTTGCCTTCCATCTTCCACAGCCTCGGCCTTAGAGCTTCCTCAAGCTCCTTACTACCACTGGCCCCAGAAAGCAGTACAGTAGCTGCCGAAGAAAGCTAAATAGAGACTAATATTAGAGCATTATATTATTGTAGCAGGGCATCTCACGGCCCACAAGAGCTTATCTGTTGTTTGTTAACCAGCCAGATAACTCAAACAGGACAAGATGTCTTAGAGTGAGTTATTTTGGCACCATGAGGTTAACATCTCCCAACTGCCAATAAACGTCTTACTGATGGAAGTGAGATCTGGAAAGATAAGCTGGATTTTTGACAGACAGACATCCACTTTAAAACTGTAAGAGCCACACCAAACTTCCACAAAGCAGAAATCTTCTGTACATTTCCCTGGAACTGTGTGGAGTTTCTCCCATGAGTAGGGATGCCTGCTTTGCTTTGCAGTTAGTCCCCAGGGATTAAGTGAAGGAATCTGTGCATGTTATCATCATTTCAGTGATAAGTTACATTCTAATCAAGACTGTTTCTTTTCCTAGCTCTAATATAGGTACCTTGATATTGTGCATTTTTATGTTACACTGTAATCTACTAGTAGTTCTTTTTAGTTTTATCCTGTGTAGTAAGTGATTCTGATTAAGATCTTTCATCTGCTATCTCTTGTCTGTTTAATAAATAATTCATTTTATAAACACATCTGACTTGCCATCATTAGAACTTGCAAGCCAGGGTGATTCCTTGAACTTAAACTGTTGCCAAAATCTGAGGCTAAGGCTTGTCTGAAGCTTCCACTTTCCCACAACAATTATAAAGAACATTAAATTTAAATTAGAAATCAAACTGTCAATCTTAATTTCACAGACAAGAAACAGACTTGACTTTTACTCCCAGTCACATCCTAAAGGTACCCCACAGCTCCACTCTTGATGAGCTGTGGTGAAGGAGTTTCTGCCTGTCTTGCAAAGTGGCTGGAGTTGATGTCTGTCTCTTTGCCAGTGCAGAGACTTATTCTATCTGCTCAAAGAAGCAAAAGGGCTGGCTTTCCTGTTACAAAGCAATATTAGAACATAAAAGACAGACAAATATGTTTAAGTTTAAAAAAAAAAATCAATCTTGTATGACACTTTCATACTCCTATCATCCTAAGGGGTTCTGTGTCATGTTGTAGATTCTCTGTGGCTGCAGCCAATGACCAATAAGTCATCAGTAACTGTGAACCAGACACAGAACAAATCTTATTTTTATAAGGGATGTTAGCCAGGGCACAGGAGTTGTCCTTCATTCCTCTAAAACTCTTCTCTAAAACCTTTAACTCTCAGATGTCCAGCAGTCAAAAATGGATTGAAAAGAAAAAAAGAAACTTCCTTTAATTTACCTATGGTATGAATACACAATTATCACCCAGGTTCCACTTCAACAGTGTTTCTTTTTGAAAGGAAAATACAGTATCATCTTTTTAGCAATGGGATTATACAAACAGTGTTTCAAGACTTTTGTTGTATACCAGTTCTAGGCGAGCCTGGCAAAAATTAGGTGACAATATGTTCTTGGTAGTCCTAATATATTTGCACAATACTCTGTTTAGTGCAAGGGGATTTCTACAGTATAAGAGTGAATGTATAGAAAAGAAATATCATTAGGATACAATACATTGACAACTGTTTTCCTGTGTTACCAAGACAAGCAAGCTGAACAGTTTTAACCACAGCATGCTGCAATGAACAATTAATTTACCCAGATATAGTCTTGAACTAATGATGGGAAAATGTACATAAAATATTTGTAATTTTGGAATGTTAGTGATTCTATCATTGTTACAGCTCTCTGTTATATCTATCTGCCTATTGAAAGCATTTAATTTTTTTCATATTAAGTGGGATTATTGTAGTAAAAATCCAACAGTGTCTGGATTTAAGCACTGAGTTGAATATTCATTTGCTTTAGTGAGAACTATGGTGAAATGTGATCAGTGTTCTGACCTATTTTGAAATTGGTATTCTGCCAACTGGCATTTTGTTTGCACATCCAGATATTATCCACCATATGCTGACATGACATGATGATTGGTTCCAAAATGAAGTGGAATACTTGGCAAATAGAAATATATGGTACAAATAATACACTGCCTCTAGTCAGGAAAGCAAGCAGTCATTTTGAGAAGACTGAGAGGTTTTAAAACAACTACAGTGTACATACTGCAAAAAGCTACATGAAAACTCTCCGGCTTTTGCTTTTTTATAGGTATGAGGGTATCAAAAACTATGAACTTAATTCCTTACAAGATTCAAATATAACACAGGAGTACTAATAGTAGTAATTCAATGGAAGATTAATTTCCATCTCAAGGAGACTTTGGCCCACATACCTTCTTCCTCCTCTGGATCCCCCAACTCTTTCTTCTCACCATCTATTCTTTTTCCCCACTGCTCTGACTTGCCTTTCCACCCAGTGATGTCTAAGTTATCTGCCTCTCCTGCATTAAGATCACATTTCCTTCAAGCTCCACACTAATTTTGTATTATTTCTCCTAACCTCCTACCACTGAAATCTTTATTTTTCTCCTAACTTGATGCTTCCATTAATCTTCTGCCTTCCACTTTGAACTGTAGAATATATTAAAAAAAAAAACCCAAAACCAAATAAAAACAAAAAAAACTTGTTCCTAAACAGAAAACACCCCATGTCTTTTAATTCCTTTTTCCAAAGCAATGTTTTTGTTTTGCATTCCTCCAGTGACTTCCATGTGTGTGCTCTCTAATACAAAGCCTGAAAACATACATCTAAGTTGTTGGTTGAGCTCTGCTGTGTTATCTTTTAATGAGGAACAGTCTACTTTACGGTATGAAATCTAAGAATTTTTAAAGCAGTGCATTAATTTGCCACTTTATTTCTTATGGAATTTTGTTTTTCTGTTCTCCGGGGAATAGCATAGGCAGAGGGACTTAATAAAAATGTTAAAAAGTATTTCTCCCTAAAAGTTGAGTTAGATTTCAAAATAAGGCATCTAAATAGCATGCACTTCTGATGTTTATTTATTGAACTTCAATATTTGCTTCTGTAACATGAATAGATTTCAGTGCTTAATGCATAATTTTCAACCCTGGAAAACTTGAAGAGGATTAAGCCCATTTTAAAACCATGTTCTTCTTCAGAATAAATGATAATAACTTCTTGTTTTGTTATTACAATCATTTAAGCACATGCATTTAGAAAAGAATTTGTAAGCAAAGGGAGGAAGGACCTTACCAGCATGTAAGTATGCCAGATCAGGATTTTCAATGTCTGGGTGTAGTTCTTTCAAGTGGTTACGAAACTCCACAGGGATATTTGTTCCATAGTCACACCTAGGACAGTTATACATTTTTACTCCTTCATGCTTTCCCGTATGCAAGATGTGTTTACGGATGTTTTCTGCACAGTTAGACCTAAAGAGCAATGAAAAAAAGAAAAAAAAGATATATATTTATTTTCTACCAGTGTTTCAAATAAAACCTAGTGTTATAATAGAAAATCAGTAGTCATCACTCATTTTTCATTATCTGTAAATTTTTTGCATCCTGTTAGGTTTTGCATAAATGTTGTCCTTTGCATGAAGGGTCCCAAAGCTGTTTCAGGTTAACTGAACATTACATCTGAACCAGAATGATTGCTTTGATACGTTTACAGAATTTCCAGTTTTCTCATGGTAGTCAGTGATGGACAGAAATTACACAAAAGTCTTTACTTAGCAAAACTGAAATACACAAATGCCTGTAATATTCCCAATGGAGCTCACATGAACCTTTCCTACACAGTTCCTAAATTCAACAGAAGTTGCTGTGAATGATTTTTGCAAGCATGTTCCACCAACTTTCATCTTGCTGTGTGTTCCTAGTAAAGAGAATTGAGTTGTTCAAGTTTACATCTTTTTGAAAATACACACAGATTCTGGTTTACATCTTAAACACAGCTTTTGTGAAAGTAGTGAAGTTTTCATGCATAAAAGATTACATACACAATTAGTTTAACACATTTCATAGCAATATTTATAATCATATTTCTGAAAAAAAAAGTAATAAGAAAAGATTTCTCATTTCCCTTATTCACAGAGAGATCCATATGGCAGTAATTTTTAATTTCTAGTTTAAAATTTTCCAGTCTCATTACAAAATTATTTTGCATTAGAATTTCCTACTTATTCAAACTTAGTGATGAATCCTACATAAAATACACTGCTGCTCCATTTATTTCAATCAGAAATAGTCAGTATATTTATTCTTGACTCAAAAGAACAGAACTGTCCATGTGTACCATTGCTTTGGTGTTTTGTTTGTTGTTTAGACTTTCTTACTAGCATATACTATTATTATTGACAAACTAAGAGCAGTAATTCAGCCTAACTGAAAAAAGTACAAACAGTCGTGTAAACTACATAAATGCATAATACTTCATAAATACTCAAATAAGACAACTGTAGCATTTTGGGCAACTGGTTATACACCCATCCCTGATAGAAATTCCACAGTAACAAGCACCTAAAAAAGGACACCCAAAATAAACTGGAAGTAGCAGCTTGAAGTTCTGCTGGAATGCTTGTCTCTCCCTTGGAAATGGTCATAGTAAAGTTGGTATCTGCCTTACGGTGCTGCCAAAGCACACCCTCTGTCATGTCCATCTGCTCTACACTGGTATAATGATCAGATGCCTGAGAATGTCAGAGAAGACACTTATCACTGAAAAATACAGAAAATATTGGTCCTCAGCATCTTTCAGGATTCAGCCCTAAAAAAGTTACAATGCTCATAAATGTTGTTAAAATGAAATGTGTATTTTACAAAAAAAGAAAACGGTAGTGTATACTGCAATGAAAGCAGGAGACAACCTGGTAACCTTCTATCATGGGTTATACTTTAAAGTGCAGTAGATTAAAGCAGAGCATATGAATCTGGAATAAAATATCTGTGTTCTTTTAGCTCAGCTCTCATACTATATTAAGGAAAGATATAAAAGTTTTTACTTTGAAATATTTCTGTGAAATATATAAAGGATCTGTGGAAACCTATGTAAGAGTTGTGAAGAAAACCCAGCCTGTTCAAGCCATAAAAGGCCAGTTCTATCTCCTTTGATAGAACTTTTCCAGCCACTTTAAACAGAGCAATCCTTAAGCCTCATTTATTCAGACATCAGTAAAAATCTGTCACTAAACACACCAACATACAGATACAAAAAATTTAAATCCATATTTTTCCATGTGACAAGGCCAGGAAGGCTTAATCAGAAATGAGGAATATGAGATCAGAAGGCATTACAAACGGCCCCTCATATTAGGTTGCAAAGCAGCAATTGCCATCATAAAGTAAACCATGATGGTAACAACTGGCAAATCCAAGCACTTTTGAAGCCAAGTGGTACCTTTAAATATGACAGGACAAAAGTGTACTGCATATAAAACATTTTTTAATTATTCAGTGTGCTTTGAATGTGTGTTTTATTAGGAGTCTTTTCCCACGTACTGCACAAGTATGTTATTATATGTCTGACACAAAACACCCCCATCAACACATTGTGTGTGTAGTTACATCACTTCATATGGTATGAGTAAACATAGAGGTCTCTGATTTTAAACAGCACTGTATTTTTATTACAGCTATCTCATGACAAGAATATAACTAATAAATAATGTTGCAACAGTGATGGTAGTTAAACTTTTGACAGGCCTTGTATTGTAAGATTCACTTCCAGGTGTTTATAAACCTTGAAATACAGATTTCCTTTGTTCTGAAATTTGGAAAACAGAGCCCAGCACAATAAAAATCCTTTGAGAAAAGTCCTTCTGGTTTTTGAGTTCCTGTCTGAATTACAGCCACAAACAAATAAATGCAGGTTTTAGAAGACTAGCCTGTATTTCAGTAAAGCTACAGTAGAGGTTTCTAAGTTAAATTACTATTTCTTCATGTAAGCATGCTTTCATTGTCATGATCCATTTTTAAAATCAAACGTATGTATTTCTGTCAATTTGTCCATGCTCGTAAGTAACAGGAAGGGAACTCGTTAGAGAGACTTAGTCAGTCTAAAGCTACAGTCAATGAGTTTATATTCAATTCTGATGTAGAGAACACAAAAAAAAATTTCTTTTTATTTCATGTCTTGCAGTAAGTCTTCTTATTAGATGTGAAGAAAGGTTTGAGACTTGATGCAAACCCCACAGAAACCCTATTAAAAGGAAGAGGGAGGCCTGTATGGATTTTTCAGTGTCTTGTCAGTGCTACACACAGTGAAAAAGGAGATAGAACATGTTGCTAAGGTACTTTGCAGATGAACAGGAAATACGAGGAGCTGGAAAGCTCAGCCCACACTTTGCATGCAACAAACCTGTACGACCTCCTCCATGAAAGACTGATATATTGGGAAGGGCATAGGCCTACTTTCCACATCCAGGAGAGCTCCCACATTTTTGTAAAGGATAAGACTTTGAAATAAGGGAGACAGATGGTAAGATTCTCCTGAGAAATGCAGCTACTGCTTAAGATGAACACAAAACCTCTTCTGGAAAAAGACAAAAAAGGGCATTTGTCTCTAATGTTCATCACACAGCGATGCATTCCCATTGCTGTTCCAGCTGCATGTTCCATGTTGCCATTACAAGTCCATTCCTACCAACGAGGCACCTTTTTCTGCTCTCAATAAATTAAAGGTTGCTGCATATTAAAATATCATAAACTGGAAATGACTTGTCAATTGTAAAATGGTACTTTAGTCACAGAATCATAGCATGCTTAAGGTTAAAGGGACCTCTCAAGATTGCCTGGTCCATTCCTGCTGCTCAGGAAGGATGAAGCATGACCAGTTGTTCAGGACCATTTTTAGGCAGCTTCTGAATATCTCCAAGGATATCTCCCACCCTCCTTGGGCTGCCTGTGCCAATGCTCAGTCACCCTAACAATGGAATTGTGTTTCCTGATGTTCAGAGGAAACCTCCTATCTTCCTATTTGTACCAATTGCCTCTTGTTGTGTCTCTGGGCACCACCAAAAAAGAGCTTGGATTCCTCTTCTTTAGAGCTTCCCTTCAGATATGTGTGCATACTGATGACATCCCCTGAGTCTCTTCTCCATGCTGACCAGTCCCAGCTCTCTGTCTCTCCTTATTTAGGATGCTCCAATTGCAAACAATTTATTCAAGTTTTCAGTGGTCATTGAGCTTGCGCAGGCATCATCCTGTGACAAGGAAGCCCAATGCCCCATTCCACAGCCATCTGCACCCTTGCCTCTTAGCACCATTGATCCACTTTATTGGGAGGGTGAAATAAAGTGGAAGGTTAGGAGTTGTATAAGACGGACAGACATTTTCTCAACATGAGAAGCTGTTGCCCCTGTTTACTTTGCCTTCCTTCTCCTATCTTTATATATATAAAAGAATATATATATATATATATATTCTTTTACCAAAAAAAACCCCAAACCCAACACCATGGCATTGTGCTAAGAGCAAGAAACAGATTGCCCAGTCTACAGAACAGTGGGAAAACCATGCTTCTGGTGGATGGGACAGAAGTCCTCATAACTGCCTTTCTGCTTAACTCAAAAAGTATAGTTGTTCCTTTAGCCCCTAAAAGGTAGAGTAAGTGCCCCTATTTAGACATTTTCTCAGTTGCATTGGCAAGCTATAACATGCAAAAGACCAGATTCCTCAGCAAAACTAGGCCTACCCCACTGTAAACAGCAGCACTGTTCAGGGGTCTGGGATGGCAGAGCAGAGACATGCACTTTGCAGGTGGCAGAGATGAGAGTTCAAAGTCAGCAACAGGGAAACACGGGTGGAACAATGAGTCTTGGAGCAAATCTGTGCCGGGGACAAAACAGCCAGCCTGAAGGTCCCGTCAGTAAGTGCTCCCATCAGTTACTGTTCCCCCATGATCTCTTCCTTCTTTCCAGTCTCGCAGAGCTCAGCCAGCCCGTCTCACCAGCAAGCAGTACAAGCTGTGGGAAGGCAGGGATCCTTTCTCCCTGCAGAGGGACCCATCCTCAGCCCCATGGCTGGATGCAGCAGGTCATGCTCTGCACTCCCCTCAGCCAGCAGCCCTGGTTCAAGCAGCCTCTGTAAACAGTCATGTTCAGTGGTTTACTGCAGACCTGTGGCTGCCCAGTACCAAGCTATTCGCTGTCATTGTCTTTTACGTGGTGTTTTGGATAAAAATCATGAAATAAAAGAAATTCACAAAGTATCTGTCAATTCTAAATTTGCCCATGCAGAATAGGAATGTTTCTATATTTTTAAGGGTTTTCTACAGGAGAATACATTAGCATTGTATTAAATAGCTAAATGAAATACTGCAGGAAGTAATCAATTTTTATTTTTTTTCCTATTTACAAATAAGAAACTGAAATTAGAACACTCTTCCATTATGCGGTGCCTGACATTTTCAGAAAGATACTTACTGCAAGACATAGAAATGCAAGGTTTCAGAGGTGCAAATGAGGCAAAATGTTAATTATCTGGTCCACTAAGTTTTAAAGATTTTAGCAACTTGTAGGACTCTTATTTGCACAAAATAAACCTTTTTCAAAAGGTCTTCTCCAGCACATTAGGTAAAAACAGCCTCATTCTGCAGAGAAATGCACGTAACCTAAAGGACTTACAGCAGCTCCATTGACATCACTATTTACAACATAAAAACAAACACAGTGATACAACCAACTGATTGAAAAGTTTTCTATTTTTCCCCTCTTGTCAGTATCAATCAAGTTCACTCTCGTATAGACAGCATTCTGAAGTTCTTCTGCACCCCTTATACCCTGCTATGCAACCTGCAAGTACAGAGAAATTGCAGCATTTTTGATAGAAAAAATAGCGAAGTCTCCAGATTCTTCCAAAAATAAAAGCAATTATGATGAAAGAAAACTTCTCAGTGAAGCAATATACACTATTGTAGATTCTCAACCTCAGTTATTCACCAGACATTTGCAGGTATTTCTTTCACAGAAAATGCCATCTAACTTGGAAAACTGTCTTTAAATCAAAATTGCAATAATGTAATTTCACTAGAAAAGGAGAGCCATAGATTTTTAGAAATCCAAAGTCATATGGAACATTGGAGTTGACCTCACTGATAGCACAGTTCATAAACATTTGCCCAGTGATTCTCTTCTCAAACCATAACCCTTATGGTACTAAAACATGGTTTCTGATGGAGAGCAATAGGGAGTCCTTTGAAATTATAGACAAATTACTCTTCAGCTGATTACTCTCCCTCTTACAAACTGTCTTTATTTCTTATCCCCCTGCATCCAGCTAACAGTGCTACATGTCCAACACACCTTGCTTGGCTACAGAATCTCCTCATATTCGGACCTCCAGTGCAAGAGCTACAGAGACCGAGTTCCTTTCAACTCACTCTGAAGAATCATCAGGTTCTCCCTACATTCTTTCTAGTTGCTTTAAGCTTTGAATACATTCACATTTCACACCCATGCTGCATACATGGATGCCATGACTTTCCCCGAGCTCAGCATTCTCCAATTGCGGCCAGCTCTGGGAATTCCTGGATTCTTCTTGCAGCACCAAGAGCTCCTGCACACTCAGTTAAATGCAGGGACCTTTCAGGTTGTTTTCAGCATTACTGCTTTCCAAAATACAACCCTTCTAGCCTGCCTTTGTTTCTTGCTGTCATTAAACTGTATGAAAACTAGCATTCAGTAGGGTGGTGGTAAACAACCTAATGGACAATATTTTTTTGACAAGAAAGAAACAAATACCTCAATCTGTAGTAATTACATTATACAAACAGGCTTATCCAATCAAAACCTCCACAATGACAGTCACTCTGCCCAACTTCTACTTAGCAAAAACCCAAACAAACAAACCAACCAACCAACCAAAAATTCTTCCCTGCATATTCAAGATTTAGCTACATTTCTGGTTTTAAAATAAAACTAAGTGATTGCCAGTTAGTGCAAACTAGCTACATAATAATCTGCACATACCACTGGCAATTCAGAATGCAAGTTGAAAAGTTAAAGCTTACCTCTTCAGTGCTGTAAGTCAATACAGTATTGCACAAGAAACGATAAAAAACCAGCAAAATATCACAGCCAAAAATGTGGTAATGCGTTGAAACTAACATTATAAAACTGCAATAATTATTACATATTAACGTATACACATAACATATATTTATGTATATACGCACATTTTCTCAGCCTTCTCACTACTAACATGTGCCTGGGTTACTTTTTCCTTGCTCTTTGCCTTTAAAAGCAAAAGTTCTACCTCTTATTTAGGTTTTAAGTGAGTGAGGAAACAATCACATGGATACAAGTGCCGATGCTCTGCAACCAACTTCAATTCTCAAGTGACTTACGATACTATTGCTGGAATTAGCAGCGCACGGCTCCATGGGAACTCAGGAGGGCAACTCCAGTGCAGCCAGTGCCAGCTCAGCTCTGCCTGTGTCACTGCTGCCAAACACCTCCCTGTGCTGATCCTGAAGACCTCTGGTGGACAGAGGCAACGAGCTGCCGGGGACAAGCAACGCCTTTGCCACCATAGCCGCTTCTGCAGTGAGTATTTGCTCGCAGCTTTTCAACTCTGCCAAGAAAAGGTGACTGAAATACACACCCACAGTGCTGTAAAAACGCATGCCAAACAACCTGGTGGCCACATGTATCGCAGTGTTTTCATATACTGCCATGTTCTACATGTATTGCCACTCAGAAAATAGGAAGTAGCCCATAAAAACCAGTACACTACATTTACATGCTTTAATGAGATTTTATAATACAGTCAGTTTCACAAAGAAAATAATAAAAATGTATTTGGGATTTATTCTGATAGTATTATACCAATACCCAGGGATAATAATCGTAATGTTTCCTGCTTTTCTACATTTTTAGCTTTGCATTTTTTTCTGTAATGATCTATTTGTTATGACATACAGTATGTGTGACAGATGTCCAATGCTGGCTGCTAAAAAGTAGCAGAGCCCTGTAGGGAAGCAGCAAAAACTTGTGTGTCAGCACAGAAAATGATGGAAGATTGATAATTACTGCTTGTGTCTGAGCTCCATTCAGCAGACTGGTATGTCCAAATTGTAATTTGGCCGTGGATCCACCATTCTATTTACAATGTATTGGAATGAAAATTCCCAGTTTCAAGTAATTGATCATTACGATAGCCAAAGTAAGTGCTTTTAAAGGCAAATTCAGAGTAATTGGAAATTCTGAAGGGAAATAAGAAGAGATGTACTGTAGTCTTGTTTACCTCTGAGGAATCTGTAAAGCCAGTTACAACCCTGCACAGTGAACAAAAAACCGAAGTATAGACCCAGTGCTGGCATCTATTTGTATTTTTGTAAAAAACAGCAAACAACAGATTCCACAATTTAAAGAAAACATGATTTTTTTCCAGGAAAAAGCCCATCTGTGATTCCAAGGAACTACCTTGCCTTAAATGCTTCCATTAATTCTATTTTCTACAAGAAAAGAGAGAAGGAAATAAAGAAGAGGCTTTTAGACAGAAACCTGCAAATTGTGTCCAAACTGCTAGACTTGGAAGGAATGGGTGGAAAGGGTACAGAAAGTCATGGAAATGTGCCTCAGCTCTGCACTTGTGCTGTGGTACTCACTGTCCCCATAGGTACTGTGCAGAGCTGGGCTGCTCAGCTTGTGAGTCTGCCCCAGCAGCACTTTGGAGAGAGGCTCAGTGTCTCTTTTTACTGACTAGAGAGGCAAAAAAAAGCAAAACAAACAAAGGAAAAGAAAACGAAACAAAAACAAAACAACAACCAAACCATTTTTCATAGTACTGTTCTGCTTCTGAAAACTCTCAGTAACATTTGCTAGAACTCCTGGCATCCACTTTGCTGCAGGCAGAGTGGTCTCTGTGATGGCCCAGCTCAAGGGCCTGTGTGCCTGTGGCGTGAGGGATGCAGGGGTCTGCTGTGCACTGTGCACTGCTGCACTGTGTCAGCCAAGGTTTAAGTGGCAGAAATAGCAGGTGGAGTTCATCTATTTCACAGTAACTGAGAATAATCACTCCATTGTTCCTGGGCTTCCTCCCTCCCCCTTTCCTTTCTTCTTAGAGCAGATGGCATAAAAGAGAAGTTGGTCTGAGAAACGGCATCTCTGCAGTGGTGTGAGGATGGAGACTGGGCTTTAGGTATCACAGGCCCCAATTTAACAAGGTACTTACGCATTTGTGCGGCTTAAGTACAAGCAGCCCCCGTTGACTTCAAAAGAATGACTCACAAGCTTAAATTTATGTACATGATCAAATACCTTGCTGAAATGAGGCCATGGAAAACATCCATTTTTTAAAAAGCTGGGATGAATTTAATTGAAGACACGCATTTCCTTTCAACATCAATTTTTTCCCTATTGTACTTCTTTTAATGACCACATAAAGTAACTGAACAATTCTGTGGAGTCTGTTTGTATATCCTCAGGAACACATAAAGTGTTTTCACAGATAGAGAAGTGCAGATGGAGCCTAGGAAAGGGTGTGGAATCTTGCGGCTGCACAAGATGAAACTGGACTCCTAATGTTGCTGGAGTCAGAAATGATAGCAACAGACCCTAAAGGCTGCCTGTCAATCTCAGATGCAGATGGTACTTCGTCCAACTGGCCTTCGTGTCAGTTCCTTCAGCCATTTTAGTGACAACACGGTTCCCTAGAGGACAGATCCTGTTGCTTTGCAGCCTGGATTCATACCCAGGGCACTGTGGTCTGTATGATCTCTGCTCGAAGTAGGTTTTTTTAATGCTAATACAGTGCCTCTTCTTGCCCTATCCCAGCCCCAGCCCCCCATGCAAAAAGAGATGGTCATTTTCTTCCTCATTTCAAATGTTCCAATTTATCAAAGGAATCAGCAATAATTGTCTGAAAGATACACTTTTGTTATGCATGCCAAAACTATATATAAAATCCCTGCTAATAAAATTTGCAGACAACACTGTAATTGGCAGTATGATTAATAACAATGACACTGCCATCATACAGAGCAGTCGCAGAAGCCAGGTGTGTTCAATCACAACATGTACACACACAATTACATGTTAGCTCTCCCACCTTTGCACAATGCACAACTTAGACAATGCTGTGAAAAGCTGTGACACTGAAAATTATTTAGGGATTAGTGGACCATCAGTTTAATGTGAACTTCTAGTGTGATGCTAAAAGCAGGAAGGCCCCATGCTATATTTAGCTGTATAAGCAAGGAAGCAGCAAGCAAATGTAAGGATGTAATGTTCTCTTTGTGACACCGGAGAAACTAATTCTAGAATATCTACTTCCTGTATTACTGCCTACATTTAAAAAAGGGAACAAACAGCCACAAAGTGATTATAAATAGAAATAGAAGTGGGGTAAAAACCTCTAAAACACTTAATAAAAAACCATGCTGTTTTGCTTATTACATTTGAGCTTGGCCCATGAGTAACTTAACATGGAATAAAGGTGTGATTAAGGGAGAACCTAACCTGGAGAAAACCTATACGAAACCAAAAGCAATAACTACAAGTTACAGTCAAATTCATCTGAGAAATAAAGCACAATTTCTTCAGCAATTAATCTTTCACAGAAGGGAAGCTGGTTCTGCAACTTTGCCTGTTTTCAGAACAAACCTGAATATGTTTCTAGATCATAAAATTCAGTCAGAAGTAGGAGGTTCAGTACAGAGCAAACTGGGAAAAAAAAAACCTATGCAGTTGGTTTTCTGTAGAAGGTCAGACTGGCTGAGCTTAAGGCTTTTTCTGAGCTCAAAGTTTCCAAGAAGTACAGGTTAAGTCTGAAAAATGTCATTGTGAGGTCAGCCATTTATTGTGCTTCCATGATGTCATGGAAATTTGTTCAGTCTGCAAATTAAAATATATTCTTCCTGGCTGTCAATACTGCAAAACATCCTAGATTCTGAAAGTCAAATTTGGGTCTTTAGTTGGAGGCATGATTGATTATCTAATCCAAAATGTGTGTTGAAAGCATATATCAGAGAAACATCATTCTCTTCAGATTATGTCCTCATAATGCCATTTTCTGCACAAATGTAAGTAAATGCAGCATTTGGCTCTGTACTTTGAGCTTACTTCACAGACATCATTCACTCCAGGAGAACTGGTTTTAAGAGTAAGGAGCAAGCAAAACGTGATTTTTGTTCCTACAAGAGTACATTTGCCTATAAGGACTCCCTGCTGCTCAGCAAGAAACTGCAGTTTTCATGTAGCAGGGCTTTCACTGGAGACCTACACATCAAAATTAATGTGCTGTGTACTTAACCAAAAGATACTGAAATGGAATGAAAGCACTCAGCTATGCATTTGACTCACCTGGCATACCTAGATGTAAAGTAAAATGTATAAGATAGTTTCTACTGCACTTCTACTTCAGACTATTAAAAGTTGCAGATAAGCTGTCTTATAAAAGTATTAAAATTGGACCACCCAGAATAGACACATTTTTACTGTTCTTTCAACAATACACAATTATGTCTAAAAGACATAACATGATTTTAACTAGAAGAGAAATCAGGGCAACACTCTAAATCTATTGATTGAGAAGAATAGGAACTGCCTGAATGGTATTACTTCAAAAAGGTGACCCAAGAAGAAAAATATTTAAACACCAGGGCAAAAGCCTTCTGGATACTTATTAAATTCTGTCATATTGAGGAATTTTATAGACCAATACCAAACAAATTATCCTATGATCATGTATGCAAAGGTTCTGCCTTAAAGAAAAAACCCACAACCATATAAAATTAACCCCACCATATTACACGAAAATAAACTTCTTTCATTATCATAGATACTGTTATGGACTTGTCTTTTTTCCCACAGAGGGTTAATATGAAAAGAGGGAAGAATGGTAAAATATGAAACTTTCTCTTTGGCTTCACCTTTCACATTCTGGTATCATACAACAGCAGAAACTAATGAACTTGCTCATCTTTGAAAGCCCTTTTGCATGCTTCTTCCTTCACCCTTAACTCTGATCCTCGCAGGTCTTCCCTTATGTGTGTGCCAATTTCACTGGTATAATATGTGCACTTTTATTAGTTGTGTTCTGATGATTTCTACTGAGAGATACTTAAAGCTTATACAAGTCAAAAACTATTTTATCACTTCTGAAGAAAACTAATAGTGCAGAGCCACTGAATGATAAGAGAGACCACTGAATTTATTTAATAATGCATGTCCATTTCACAAAAATGTCCTGTGTAATCCTTTTAAAAATAATAACCTGTTCATTTCAGACCTTGCACAATGCTTCTCTTTGTCCCTTGTAAGTCTCTCAAATGTCTTATTTTAAAGGAATATATAGTACTCCCGGAAGACATTTTCCCATTTCTATTCTCTTCAACTCCTGTGAGCCCTTGTTCTGTGTGATAAGGCAATCTCCTTCGGGATCTGAGCTGTGTAGTTTCGCACCACGAGTGACAAGGACTCAACTTGAATAACTGCTGTGCGCAGGTTGTAATTATGTCAGCTGGAGTGTTGAACAAGGGGACTGATTAATGTGAGCCCCAGCCCAGGCACAGTCCCTATCAAAACCTTCGTGCAGGCCAGCAGTGGGGATGGGTTAAAGCAGAAAGACAAAACATGCTGTATCGTCCATGATAGATGAATTGCTCCAACAGTCTTCAGGCAGATGTTCCAGGACAGTATAATATACAATTACTCTGCCTTATCACCTTCCCAGGGACAATAAAGCTTCCTCCTTCTATAGCTCATGTGAGTGAAGGCAAAATTAGTTTTACTTTTACAACATTGACTCACTTATCATGTTGCCTTGATTGTGCTTTTACAGCTAAAGAAAACATATATTGCACTCTTAAACTAAAAACAAACAAATAAACAAACAGAACTCACCAAAAAACTCTGCACTCCTCATCTTTTATATAAAACAAAACTATTCCTTTGAATCTATTTTGCATCATAGTAATACAGTCCTTAAAGGGCTAATTCAGTACATGATTCTAGGGAACATTACTAACTTTAGAACAACTGGATCTATTAATAAGCTTAATGTTATATGTACATATATGAAAGGACCTTAGTGATTCAAGTCAGAATGCATAGATAATAAAAAATACACAGGTTTGGTGCAAAAGATGTCTATGTGAATAACATGCCCTTAGTGAGTATTTTAACTAAGCAGTCATCCTAAAAATGCTATAGCACTCTTGTAAAACAATTCTTTGAGAAGTCATTAATCCACATGCTTCTTTAAAGGCCACAAGAGTTTACTCTACAACTATTATAAACAATCCATATATTTTCCAAAAGTTAATATAAATTAAGTAAGTAATAGAAATTTAGGGGAAAAAATCTATCTATCTGTATTTGTTTCCTTTTGTTATCAGATGTATACAATTTGGGATTTTTTGCTGCAGAGATGGAAGTAGTCTATATGTTTCAGTGCTATTTCCACGAGTTTGCAGAATAGCAGCTTACTAACATGAGGTGAATAGCAAGAGAAGAATATAGCTCATAATATCCTGAAATCCTTTCTTTCTAAGTATTGGATGGGTATAGATAAAGTAGATGTGCTTTAAAGAAGAGAGTCTAAATCGTTCCACTTGCAATCCAAGATGCATTCCTTTCAGTACTACCCTTTCTTCAGCTATTTAACAATGACATGATCTCCAAAAACAAAACAGAAAAAATGCACCCAGAAACGCATTTAGTGAGACATGTATTTGAAGGTCAGGTTTAAAAACAAAACCAGACTAAACCAGCCAAGGCTGATTCTAATGGCACTAAAGACTGCACATATATTTGAAAAATTCTATTTATATGCATTTAATTTTCATGAAAGGTATTGAACTACTAGTCCGTAAAGGAGAGATAAGATTTTCTAAGGAGACTATGGGAATTAGGCCCTGATACTTCACTTCAACTTGAATGCAGGCTCTCAGCTGTTACACCTTCTTTGAGGTTTTAGTCACTAAACAGTGTCACAGTCTTGGCAACAATGTTTCACCACAACAGTACAGGCTTGTTTCACCTATACTCCTCTGGTGAAATGTAATAGTATGTTTATCAATCAAAAAGTAGCTCCAAGAAAGCTGGTATGTTCTCACTGCACAGCAGGTTGATCTGAGAGGACAGCACGACAGGATAATGATATGCCAACTGCTGTACAGAGAAACGACAAAGAAAATGGTCTTGGCCTCAGAAAAACTATAATCTAAGTATTGAGAAGGCTATGCTAATCAGACAATAGGCAAAAAGAGTAGTGATAGCTTTGGGAGACAGGGTATCAGTACAACAGGGTAAAAAGCTTCCTGTTAAGGTGAGCTGTTGGGCATGGCAGTACGAGATGGCAACCTATTCTGTCCTCCATAACCATTCAAATTAACAATGCAATTAGTGGGCATAATAAAAAACTGATGTAGGTCTCAACATTTGCATAAATTAGGTATCTACTGTTTCTAAAGAAATATGTAGGTTGCCAATAGGAAACATCAGAAGCTCTAATCTGCTCTGGAAAAGGAAACAACGTTGCCCCTAACTTTATAGAAATTAAGCTACTATTCTAGGTAGTAAAACTCCCAAGTTTAGGGCTGTCCTTATCTTGAGGAAGGCTGAGTTCTGTTCTCTGTCCCAAGAAAGTATATTAGCTGGCACAAAATATCGTGCATCAACCCTTTCTTCTTGAAACTTTGCCATTAGACAGCAAGAAACTGCCAGGAGCCAAAAGCAGATCTAATCCCTGCTTTCAGAAACGCTCTTCTGTTTTCAGTTATGTTCCCCATATAATTTTCTTAGAAAATCCAAACAACAGGCTCCTAAACACTTTGTCCTATGCCCTTTCAGCTGAGAATCCTAAACAATAACTTGAATGAGGCTGCAGACAGCAGTTCATTATGAACTAAATGAACCCTCACTTTTCTAATATTCAGGCCTCTAACACATACTCAAAAATACAGGAATACTGTTTGCCTAAAAAATGTACCAAAAGTCTCAAGGCAGACATAGCCATTTCCCCATGACAAAGACTTCTGAGCATGCCTCAGTGATTTCACTCATTTATGCAAGAACTTGGAAACTCAAGTAGACAGAGAACTGAAAAACAGAAACTCCAAAAGAAGTAGATGCTTCTGGATTTAGATGTCTTTTGGCAAGATTTAGGAGATCCGGATCCTCTCTGCAAATCAAATGGAAAGTAGAAATAACTGGGTTCTCAATCTCACAACTTACTTGCCCAGTTGAACTTTTTTACTGTTCAGGACACAAAGTCTTGTGGAAGATGCTGCCAGCTCCCTGGCTTTCCATTTCTCCCCTTCCTAAGAAACAATACCTTCATGACAGGTGAGAATTGTCACTTCACTGAGGACCTGGAGAGGATGTGCATAACATCAGTGGAGCCAGGATTTTATCCACTGTCTTTGTTTTTGTTTTATATTATCGACCTTGTGACAGTACACACTTTCCAGCCAGTGAGAGCTGACTCCCAGCTGAGCTATGGAACAGAGATGCTTAGATGGAGGGGCTTAGTTATAATCCTTTCAGTTACAGTACTCCTGCCATGCTACTGGTGTACTGGAACTAAAAATGGGCCCTTCAGAGCAGGGAAAGAAAATAAAAATTCTCCTGATGTTATGTTGGAGACTTCTAAGAGAAAAGACATCCAAACAGAAGAAGCGAGGAACAGATGCAGCTGGACAAGAACGCAGCAAACAAATGCTGTATTTGCCTTTCAGAATCCAATTCTGCAATGCAGAGTACCAACAGAGCTACCATCACCCAGTACTGTATTCTCATCTCTCACCTTTTGCACCACCACCAGGAAACACAAAGCTATTCCTAAAAGCTGCACTTGCTGGTCCTGTTTGCCTGACTTGATGTTCCTGCATTTATTTAAAACAGACTGGATATTAGACACCTGCTTTGCCCTCACAAGGGCTCACATTTAGGACTTCCCTCTCTGGTCTGACACAAATGAACAAATCCAATACAAATTCCTTTATCTCTGAAACATTTCTTCTACTTGAAAGTTTTACTGCTCTTCAAAATGACTATATTTCAGCATGCAAAAATCAATCAGCTAAATACCATATGACTGTGCTATAATTTATTAGTGCTGATCAAAATCTTAAAGACTAGTAATTAAAATTCAAATTAAAATGTGATGAAAGTCACATTTAGTCACGTAATGAAGAGGCTGAATTTCAAATAGGCTCAGAGCCACTGGACCTCATGTGAGATGAGAATTCATGGATGCTCACTATCACGAATAACATGTAAAAAGAACTTACCATTTCTTCAAACTATGCTTCTTTTCCTGAAGTAAATACATCTATATAGATCTATGAATATGTCAGTTCATCAGTGAATGACTTATAGACAACAGAAAAAGTGCCACAAAAAGCACTTGTGGAACAATCTCTCCACAGTGGGAAGCTTCTTCCTGTTCACTAAGAAATGTCACTGGTCTCAATTGCCTGGGTATAAACGTTTTCCAAATGATCTTTTTTCCTCAAGAAAAACATAGATTTTGGGGGTCTCCTCCTTATCTGTTGAAAGATACCTTTTAAATTGTACCTTTATAAAGGACCTATCCTGACAACTTGCAACAAACAGTTAATTTGAGATTCAATACTTGGACACATGAGCATTGTACCAACTGAAGCATGATTTCCTATGCATTCATGCCCTGTTCACTAAATCTCCCAATGCATGAATGCAGCTCCCCAACATGTTCCTTCAGGATATCCTCATCCAAGAAAAAAATATTTATTCTGGGTGGTAAGGCTGGATTGTAAGAGAGAGAAGAATGCATGACAGCTGAATTTTGTCTGATTGGTCGTCCATGATTTTTTTTCACTCTTCTCCTCATCCACCTCTTTCAGGAAACATGAACTTAATTTATCTCAGCAGCTACTACAGTGTGTCAGTTTTCACCAACACTGGACTACAGCTTAAAAAGTTATTAAAGAAATGGGTGAAAGATGGATGGATGGATGGGCTGGTGCAAGTCTCACAATAAGTTAGGGACAGAAGGCTAAAAAACAATCCTCATCAACTGATTAAAAAAAATTTGCTTTTCTGAACTAAAGATACATCTTTTTTCCTGAAACAAAAACAAATTACTTGTGGCTTTTTATATGTTAAAATACCCATATAAGAGATCTCCAAAATTTGCTACTGGAAATAGTTGTCTGTACTTTAAAAAGAGCTTATTAACAAAAAGATGTCTGAAATACTATATTTTTCTAATGAAACATCATCAGAACTTAAGAATTGATTTTAATAGTTACAATACCTTCTACAACTTCAAAATTGTTCTGTGTTGTTTGCCCTGGAGGTTGTGCATGCAAAATTTCAACAGAAATGCTTTGAAGAAGCTCAGTGTTAGAAGGCATTCCACCTGTGATTTGTAGCAGAATAAATGATGTTCCATTCTACAGTTGTTAGAGAGAATCCAAAATCATCTTGAATGGGGATTGAAGGAGCATGCACGCAAGTTACAAACATAAAACAATAAATACTATATTTTAAGGAGTATTAGCAATATCACAATGAACCACAGGATGATGTCCAGGCACTTTATGATACCGGTAGAACCACTAGATGTGTTGACAGGACTATAACACAAATAATTTTAGAGTATTATGAAATGAAGAGTTTCTAGTTGTGTGTGTTTTAGTTGATAACGTTACTAAAAATATAAAAAGATAGCAATGCTGAAGAACACCAGGAGAAGTATTATTTTAAATCATTATCTAAAAATGTGGATATATGGGGATGGACTTATATTCTAGGAACCACAGTGAGCTGGGCAGTTTGCTTAAGTGGAAGGAAAAAAAAAGCCTAGGAAAAAAACCTGTTCACTTATAGAAAGAGGTGGGAAAACATCAAGGAATGTCTACCCACCAAGCCCCTGGCTCATAGGGCTAGGAAAAAGGAGAACAGTGTTGCATTAGCTTGTTCCATTGCATTAGGCACACTAAGCCTCAGCATATTTAACTTGCTGAGGAGATGATGAGGAGTGCTGTACCGACCTCAGCTTTTCTCTGAATACACAAAGTAAGAAGTAGCTTTGATGCAATGCATCCAAGAATGAAGAACAACCTTTTGTTCATATATATTTTCTTCTCTTAATTCCTTTTCCAGTACTATAAGAACACATTTTAAAATACATTAAAAAAAAAGAAAGATAACACCAGAGCAGCACTCCATTTTGTAATAACAAAACTGAGTGCTTTATATGCTGGTTATTGCCTAAGAAGTCTCAGCTATATCCCACAGCTGTTATTCAGACCTAAACAGGCCTAGAAAAAGCACAAAGTTCATCCCAACCAGGGACAAAATAGCTGTAATAAGCAACTTAATAAGTTACAACAGGACAACAGGCTCCTCTCCAGATTGTCTTCTTGTAAGTAAAGCCTCAAGGGAAATAGGGATCCCTGATCCATGACTCATGAGAATAAAGTAGAGTACCATACAACAGAGACTGCAAAATGGTTTTAGGGAAGGTGAGCTGTTGTATACCAAATGGTATGTCTTCCTTATGCAACATTTTCCTATGGAGAATGCACCACCTTCTCCCAGCTGCTCAGGAAGGAGAAAAAGCAACAATGCAAACCTTGAGACAAGCTCTCCCCTAGCCAACACTAAGCACCAACTTTGAACCCACAGGTTCAAAGCAACATCTTCGGACCTCTGAGCTCTCAGATCTCTAATGCCTCTCTCTCCAAAGCAGAAAGCTGAGGTTTTCAGAGATGAGTTTTCTGCCCATAGGGGCTCCCCACAACACTGGGAACAGGGTGGCCAGGAGCACAAGACTTCCAAACCCCAGGTGCTGATGCTGCTCCAGAGCTTGAGTCCCACCATATCATATTGTGGTGCCTGGCAAACACCCTCCAGCCACGCTGCAGAGGTGCCAGCCTGGTGCGTCGAGCCCACACTTCACTCCAGGGGTGGGGAACCCTGTGGTGGTGACAGAAGCTTTAGTACTTGAGTTCCCAAAGTGCCCCAACATACCTCTCCAGGAGAATTTGGGCAGAAGCTGGTGCAGGGACAAGGGCAACTCTGCTGAAGAGCGCAAGGAATTTTATTTAGCTTTAATAAATCAGGAATTTCTAACAATACCAAATTTATCCGGAAAATTGCTCACCATTTCTAATGCATTAGAAGTATCTAAGTAACAAGCTTTTCTCAAACACAAAAGCTCTTTTCTTTCCTTCTTTCACTTGCTATTCAGCAATTCTTTTCTTTATCTCATTTTCATCAGACTAAACAGAAAAAAACCCTTCCCTTTTTTTCCCCTTGCATTAGAGTATACTTCTTTCTGGGACTTCAGAACAGAATTTGCTTTCTGTCACTTCCTCAAACTTTAATCTGTTTTGTATTTTACATGTGAAGGAGGAAGAGGGAAAGTTGTCACAAAGACAGCATTAACACAGGAACTTGTTTTACAGGGTAGTAGCCATATAGCTGGGAGAATAAACCCCACACAGCACAACAGGCTCGTGTCTATCCATTTCATCTTGGAGACCTGTAATGCTAAAAAAGTATTTTCAGATTGCTAGCTACCTGCCACATAGTTAGATGGTAGCTAGCAATAATAGTAGTAGTAGTAGTAGTAGTAGTAGTAGTAGTAGTAGTAGTAGTAGTAGTAATAATAATAATAATAATAATAATA
>VZSE01012611.1:219446-238847 GCA_013398275.1 Promerops cafer | reverse complement strand
TTATTTATTATTGAAATACAACATACTTAAGATTTTTTTAATTTGCAATATATGCTGGTGTTTCAGATTGATAAACATTAATTAAGTATATATTAGATCTATACATACATGTGCTTATGATAATGTATTTATGCTCTTTAAGAAAGAGGAATAGATGAGACAGTGATGATTACATATGATAGCAGAAAAGAAGTGTGAGGACAGAGAGAAGATAAAATGTGATAAAAGAATACATTAGTTACATTAATCTGTCCACTGCATGAAGTGGTCTTATTCATATTTCCTAGACACCAAATACTTCAAGGTTTTGGGTTAAGCATCTTGGACACTGATTCAGAAAAAATAGCATCAGTTCAGCAGGGAAGGGGCTGCCTCCGAAAAATTTAGGGACAAAGCCCAAATTGAACAGTAAGGGAAAGACAGTGACTTCTGAAAGAAATCAGGACACTGACAATGTTTTTTCAGAACTTAAATAAAAGTGTGAACAAATTACAAAGTGCTGGTCTACAACCACGACAGGCTGTAACAGAGAGATGCTGAAACCAGATTTTAATTTTTACATTGATATCAAAATGACTTCAAGTCTCAGTAACATTAAACTCAGCAGCCTCCTTTGAGTAATTTAGAACAGTATTTAGGCTTAAATAGATCCCTTAAAAGTTGTTCTTCAAAGGACTCAATCCAAAATGAGACTAGAATAGTATTATCAGTGTTTGCAATTGCATCACCACTTGGGCAGATCTGTAAAGTCCCAAGTTCAGTGTTAGCATGAGAATCACAGACCCATTGAGTTAAAAAGGCAATTTTTAATTCCCCTTTCTTAGAGTGGCAACAGGGAAGAAAAAAACAACCCCTAAGAACGAACAAGTAAATAAGTAAATAAACTAACTAAATAAATAAATAAAAAGCGGGGGAAAAAAAACCAAAACAACAAAAGAGGTACCAAGGCTCATGGAATTATTGATGAACTTCCTTAACAAGTATCAGTCATTAAAATTAGTAGAAGTCCATACTACCCTTCTACCAAGTAGAGTGCATTCACTACGCAATTAATTACAAATACAGAATGTGGAGGCCCTCACAAAATGATTACAGTATTTCATGCTGTGCCAAGGCCTCTTAACATGGCAGCTTGACTGTGGAGCCCAGTCCCCAAGTCTACCATGCCAATGCACACGTGTGTGCTCGTACCCCTACCTTTTCCTGAGAAACAATCGTGTTTCCTGGTACACACACATTCTCTTAAGCACTCCAGGCAGTGACACTGGACAGGGACAGCTTTGACAGAGGGGGCCTAAGTTCTTTTATACACTGCCACCAACAACTGTCTAAAATTGCAGAGACACAATTTTTTAGTCAGTGCACACAGCACAGACACGTCTGAGCAAGGGTCACATCATCACTTGTGTGCTCTCCAGTTCGGAATGTTAGGAATTACATCTGGTTAAGCTGGTTAACCTGATAGCTGATCTGCATTGTGCACTACTACAACACTGCATATCTTTATTCTGAGCTTTCCACATGAACTATACGCTATCACTTGGGTGAATATAAGAGGTTTTATTAAGCCACAGAAACATTACAAAAGGGAATAATGCTGACCATTGTTTTGCATGCCATGTATTTGCTAGAATAATTAAAGTGTTTTTGCAACTATATCTAAATTCTATTTCAGATTATTTTTCTTTTAAAGACTTAAATGCTACAGCATATTTTATTCCAGATTAATAGAAATATTTCCAAATATTTTATCTAAATGAAAACTAAGGGGGGAATAATATTCTGTGTTTTCACCTGGGAACTGTGCCCATGCACTGACAGAATGTCTGTCTAAACTTCTATCTTCATTTGTTTATAAGTCTGCTAGCACAAGGCACTGGATATCCTCAACTCGTGCTGCTGAACACAACAGAAGCTGAAGTACTTCCCGAAGGCCCTGTTTGCTCTACTACATACATGCATTATTTTCCTTAACAACTTTGTATTTGTACAAAGTATATGCACCATTTTTTTTCCAATTCTGCCTTTGTGATATATACATATATATATAAAAGTGTTTTCCCATAGTGCAGTGCTGGTTACCACCTGGAATCCTCATCAGCCTATACAGTTGTATAACTTAGTTATTTTCTATACAGGTATATTAAATTTCACAGGTTACAAAGACCATATTGATATTAATGTTTTAATGATAAATAAACTGTTTTCATCATTTTATGTAGAATTTGCCTTAACAGCCTTTCAGTTTTGCTATGAATTAGTATGTATTGTTACCTCATCTGTAAAGTAGTCCCTAGTTATCCTTGATGTAACAGGGGAATAGTGTACAGCTGATGCATTCATACCTAAAAGTTATTGAATTCACCAAAAGAGAGAGAAAACACTTACTTTGCACATTCTTATGACTTAGGTGCAAATCCTGGAGTGTATTATAAAATGGTCTTTACAATGTATGAACAGATACTCTTAAGGCAGACAGAAACAGGAACTCCCTAGGGATGCTGTCCAAAAAAAGAAAAGTAGCCCCTGTGGAGTAACTCCCCCTAAGTCATGCTGCCACTACTGCTGAAAATATGCAATGAATCCGTCTGCAGTTGGAATTTCAGATGCCATAATCCCTTACAGAATGTTGTCTAATTATTTTATTATGCATAATAAATGTAAAATATTTATTTTAGCTTACATAATTATATTAAAAATGTATGCTATTTATTCTCAGTCTTGTAAGACATCCTTCACAAGTCATATACTTTATAGAAAGGAATGCATGCTGTTTTGCTGGCCTGGCTTTTTGTTTTATACACCTTCTATACCTTCTTATCTATGGCTAAGGAACACCTCTGCATATTGCCCTTCATTCCCTCACCACCACGGGTACTCTGTGCAAAATGAACCATACAGTGGAATCCCAGAAAACTGAAAATTATTTTCTTTAATCACAACAGAGGGATGGCCTGAAGCACATTAACATAATCAGCCCCACACTCTTGTGGTCAAAGTAGTAGCAATACTCCTTCTGCATCATGAAACTATGTCAGTTCTTCTCCTGAGCACTGTAATCCAACAAATTTGATCATGTGAGAAAAGCAGGGTTCTGCCTTTTGCATGCCCCCTTCCATGTAACTCAGATGCATTTCGCTGAAATATCCTGCTCACACACACCATGAACATAAATTGCCTGAGAAGTTGTGGTAGTCATATAGAAAGTCAGAACAAATTGGAGTTAAATTTAAAACCTTACATATGAATAAATGAGATTTCCTTTTCTTAGACACATGCACAAAAACAGTTTAGTTCTGAAAATGCTGTAGATCTGCATCTTTCATTAACTTCATCAGACTTAGGGGAATTTTTCACTTCTGCAATCAGGTTAAATTCAGGTACCTAACCATGTTGCAGGTTTAGAAAGTCTGTCCACAGACTATACAACCAACAGATTTAGAAACCTGTGTTACAGGTGCTGTTCATTTTCAAGATGTTATACAGCTCTTCAGTGCTTACTGTGCCCATTACCAAATGCAAACAGTATTGTTGTCAGTGTAACTCCAGGATGGTGTCATCTGAAAAGTTCAGCCACATAACACATCTTTTTTAAATGACTAGGAAATATAAAATAAGCATTGCATAAGTAATGGTGGTGCAGGGCCCTGTGAGACCAATTCTGTATTATAAAATTAGGTTGAACATTAATTAAGGGTGAATGAATATTTTTGTATGACAAAGCACGTTGACTTAAAAATTGAGAGACATGCTGTGTGATTTGAGAAAGTAAATGCAAAGGAAAATCATGCATATTTTTATCTAAATAAGGAAAACCTAAATTGAAAAGCCAAATCTGAAAAATATACCAAACATACAAGTAAATTTGTGTGTTTGTGAATATTATATTTTACTTTCTTCTAAAGGGTTTTTAAAACTAGACTGAACATAATTTCAAATTATAATTGTTACTGGAAGTCACATACGACTGTATCGAAAAACAGATGTCAATATCTTTGTCACTATAATACAAAAGATCTAGAAAAAATAAATATCAAAGTGGTCACAGTACAAAAACTAGAGATGGAAGGGAACATTTTTCCCAAGAATACTGAATAACAACTGTAAGCATATGCATACTATAGAGAATTTATAATTTGTGAGCTAAAAATGCTAAGCTAGTTTACTATTCCCTTCAGAAAACCACATCCATTCATGTCTTTTTCTAGTTAAAAAAAAAAGAATGTCTCATGCTGTGTGTTATATAGGGAATAAATTGCCTTTTCTGTTCCATGTAGCCAAAATCACTCTTTCCCCCATAGTACCTTACAGCTGATTTCATTTCAGTTTATAAGTTTATAACAGTTCCTAAATTCAGATTAATTTATTCTAATAGCCCTTTTTCTGTACTTCTAGCCAGAGTTATCTAGCCTTTCATTCACTAGACTGGCAAGAATTTTTGCAGGATGATTATTCACAATTTCAGGCTGAGGAATTGAAAAGCTTGAAGTCAAGAATCTCTAAGAATAGTCTGAGCACCAATGAGCTGAATGAGAATAGTTTAAATATCTTGTACTTAGCCGCTGTTTTAATTCAAGTGTCTCAAACCACTTTATACAACAGAGATCTGTTATCAGTGGAAGAAAAATTTATATTAGCACTAACAATACCTTCATCCATATCCCAAAACAAAAAGAGGAATATTCACCTTGCTGAAAGTACAAGGCTCATTAAAGAGTCTGCAGTTGCCAAGCAACACTAAACAACAACACATGAAATAGTCTGGAAGAACTTAAAGTGCAAGGGCCAAGCTCACAGCATCACAATGAGATCTCAACCACTAGACTTAGGGCTGAATTTCATCACTAGATCAGAAGATTTTAAAATCTTCATTTTTAATGTTTTCTGTAGGTGACACTTGCAAGACTACGTACCATCTGCTGAACTGGTGCAAACAATATTATTTAGAGTTGCTAATAACTTTCCTTTAAAAGAGAAATATTGGGTGACTTGACAAGGAGGCAACATGTGATTCCCTTAAAATTGTAGTTTAAAATGAAGAGAGAGGTGGATAGAGAGCAGAACATATACTTGCCAACAAGGCTGGCTAATATCCCAGGACTGTGGAAACTGGCAGGCACAAGCAGGACTGCTGAGCTAATAAATACAGCAGTCCCTCTACGGGCTCCTCTGCAGCTACACAGAGTGCCTCACTGCCTCTATGAACTTGCAGCAGCAGCATAGCTCTGGTTCATGCATCCCTACCAGATGTTTTTCAGCTGAGCTTGGAACAAATTTCCTGCAGAATCAAAGCTTCATCAGCTGGTATCTGTAGAGATCAGCCTCCAAAGGTTAGGTCAAAATTGGACTGTGAAGGATGGAAACTAACAGTCTATTGTCATGAAACATTTATTTTTCAATAATATAAAAGCATGGCATGCCCAGATATTTCTTGTTAATCCTGATAAAATATGCTATGCTTGCATCTTCTCTAATAACCTCCAGAATAATAAAATACTCCTAAAAACTTGTTATTTCTTGGAATTTACATCCCATAGAGATGTAAATTCCAAGAAAACTCTTTATCCAAAGTAAAATGATCTCCTGCCTTTCACTCAACAGAGCACAGGGTATGCATTTCGTCATCCAAAGTGAAGGAAGTGCATCCACTCATTGCATGTGTGTAACAAACCCCAAACTGATTCACACCTACAACACTCCCAGTCTCTTGGGTCTTCAAGCCAAGGAGCTCAAACCCACTGTAACCCACTTCTCATTACCTAGCTCTGTAATAAGACTGTTCCAATTGGGATGATTCAGTTAAAGTGGATGACCGCACAATTAAGGGTCCTAAAACACACAGCATTAAAGACAGCACTTCTTTTACCTTCAACGCAGCACATCATGTCACTCTAATGCTTGTATGCTCGCATGTCACTCAAGACAGACCTTTTAACACAACTACTCTGACAAATGAAAATCATCTCTAATTCCTAGATGACTTACTGAAGCTGACAAAACCACTTCTCCTTATAAAGAAAAATATAAAGAAAGCAGGGACACTCTTAAGGTAGCAGCATAGAAACATAGACCCCTCCCCCCGAGGTTATCAAATTCAGTTCTCTGCAGTTCTAGAGTGTGATTTAACAGGTGCTCAGTACAGACGAGTTCACAGAACATTTGCCCCACACAAACAAAACAATGCAATGAGAAGTTTTGTACAGAAAATGTGTGACCATTGCAGAAGCTTTCTGTACAAGAGTTTTCTGTAAAGTAGCTCATAAATAGCATGAAAATGGGTATTATGAGAGCAGATAGGCTTCATTATATAGTCTTGCTTCAGGAAACTACATTAAAACTTATACTAAAGGAACATTACAGTTGTATGTTCAGCATGAAAAGAAAATAAAAAATGCTATAGGGGTATAATCAACTGTTTAACTTTCCCCTCTTGTGTGCATACATCACAACACGTACATCTAATCATATGCCATTTATCAAATATAATGCTAATTTTTAAAAAGTTTTTTAACATCAACTCTTGCAAATTGCTCATAAAGTACTTCTATAGATTCCTTTATGGTACATATAGAATAGCCATCTCACTGCAAGGTATTAAAAGTATTCAGGATTGCAGAAGTGTATTTAAGAGTAAAGATGCACTTAAGAAACAATATGAGATCATTTAATAAGTAGTCTATAATGAACCAAAGACACAGGCAATAAGCACCAGAAGAAATCTTCACTGTTCAATCATGTGATTCTTTTAAAATCTGATCTACTACCCTAACATGGAGATAGGTTTTAGTGGTGTAACACGGGAGGCTTTGCCATGCAACCAACCCTATGGCCAACTCTCATCCAAACACCCTGGCTAGCAAGAAAAAAGAAAATTGGAGCAGAACAACAAGACTCTGAAGAACTGTAACTAGCTCGAGTTGCTTCCAGTTCTAATAATTGTCTGGTGAGTATTTAGGCTGGTAAGCCTTCTAGAGAACTTTTCCTTTCTTGGTGAAATGGTTGCAACTCAACCGAGAAAAATTTCAAAACCGCAACTGATTTGAAAAGGCAATGCAGATAAACAGCCTCACCACGGAGAATTCTAACAGACACTGGAGCAGCTGTGAAACAAACACTCAACATTAGCACTGTAGTGTTACCACTAAAAGGCTTCCCACCATTTGTTTTTCTTTATAAAGTAATGGCTAAATACTAAAGACTAAGTTTTTAAATTTAGCTCCTAATTTAATATATAATTACTGCTGCCCTGATGGTATTTTAATGGCAATATATTTTTATTGGTGACTTCAAATGAACCTCATCTGATCACCTTAACCCTTCTCTCATCATGCTTTAGTTAATGACTCATTACCTGTAGTCACACCAGGGACATCTGTAAGGCTTTTCTCCAGTATGGACACGCTTATGTCGTGTCAGATGCGACTGAGTTGTCGAAGCAAAGTTACACTCATCACATTTGAATGGTTTCTCTCCTAGAAGGTGACAAGAGAAGATTATCAGTTTTCATCTACAGAAAAGGAAGACAAGGCCAAATTTCTGGCATATCCCTTGAGGCAGCTTTTAGCCCATGTATATACAAATACAACATACATTTCCAAATATAATGCATTAATTGCAAAATATGACAGAAACACATCAGTGTCCAACTGACTTCCCACATGAAATTACACAGCAGCAAAAAGGAGGAGAAAGAACAGCACTGAAACAAAGCAACCTTGTTACTGGGTCTTATTCCATGAAAATACCATAACCAGGTGACAGGCATTCCTCTCATACTACATCTTCTCTTCAATCTGGGCCAAGAACAGCCCCAAAAGCAACACTGGGGGAGGCAGAAGGTGAAAAATCACACTGATGCCTGTATTCAGCACATGCTCAGAAAGGAACATCTCCAGGTGAAAAGTGTCTTTGTTTTCATCTCCAGCCTAAATTTTTAATGTTATCCTTTAAATAACATAAATAAACTGGGACTGAGAATATGAATCAGAACACTCTGCTCCATTCCCCCTATCTTGCCTGCCCTTGTGAATATTTTCTGAACAGTAGGCCAATTTTGATCAGAAGGACTTGAAAGGTTAATGAAAATAAAACAAACACCAACTACTAAACTTAGAGTAGGACAATATTTTCAGATTACTAAAATTCAATCTCTGCTGAATGTGCAGCTGCACTGAAAATTTCTAGAGGACTACTAATGAAAGAAAAGTAAAAATCTTTAATGTCTAAGTTGCTGTGTGAAAAGAGTACGTTTCCTTCTACTGGAGGGGTCTACCCCTTAGAAGATACTAAGACAAAACCTAAACCTCATGACAGATACACACACTGTGATGACTAGCTAGACACCTGCATCCCATTTTTCTAACTGGTTGTCACAGAAACACTCTGTGGGGCTTACAGGCAGATATAGTTACCACTTAGGGAGGAAAGAAGTTTTCTTTTGTATGGAGAAGCTGCAAGCCAGTTCCTAACTTAGGTGATCTTCACTGCAGTGTGCAAGCCTTCCAATGTATTTATCCAAAAACTACATAAGGAATCAACATCCCTGACTTAAGAAGTCTGGATAAAACTGCTAGGAACAGACATGTACCTTGTAGACTGTTCAGAGATCTAGGCAGTTTCAAACTGAACCGTAAGCCTATTAGCAGGTATAATTTGAAGTTTTTCAGACTGACAAAAGACACACCACCAGCACACGACTATCGGTAAGACTGGCCTTTTGCAATCAGTAGCAAAAGGCCACTCCCAAATGGCCATGCCTCCAAGACAAATTTTTCAAGCTGTTTATAGCAGGAGACTCTGAAGATTTTGAAACAGACTTTGCCAGAATTCTGAGAACAGAGAGAACTGTGCATTTTTCATTCTTGGATATTGTTGGGGTTTTTCTTCCCAAAGGAAAAAGATACGTAAGGCCCTCAAGGCCTGATAAACCCCTAATGCTGGATGGAAAGACAACAGAGCAGCTTCTGAAAGCTCCATAAAGAGTTGGAATAATTGCTTTTAGCGGCGGCGGGAGAGAATACCAGCCAATGTTTTTCATTTATTGTTTCATGGGACAAGGAAAGGTGAAGGGGCAGGACACGAAGCCGAAGCCTCTATGCTGGACAAATTGAGACTGCTAGAAAGTATGTCTTTCCTGCCCCAAATGGGGTTTTCTTGTCAGACCCTGACACTCTGCTCTGGAGAAGCTGATTCTCCCAGCAGCTTGCACAGTAGTGGCTGCTGCTGCAATTAAACTCTCTGGGAGGCCAGAGACTCCCTAGCAACGTAACCTGTTCTTGAACTGAAGATTTCCTGTTCTGATTTATTTTATCATCTACCATTAAAGAAGATAGCAACATTTTCAGGCCTAAGTAGTTAAGCCACAGATATTTTAGATAACATACATACTTATTTTAGCTGTTTTCATTTGAAATGCACTAGAACCTTGCCAACTTGCCCACTTGTAAAAAAAAGGCAGATCTGAACTGAAAGGAGATTTTTAGTTTGCCATGCAGGGGAGAACGGATCAAGTGAAGGTTTGCTGCTGTGCCAGGGCAGGGCTGGTGGGGCTGACAGCTGAGCAAGGGCCTGTTGAAGCCAGGAGGGCTTGCAAATTCCATCGTGACCGTAAGAAAAATGATAATCCTTGCCCACTGCTGCAGGAAGTTTCTCCTTAGGAAATCCTTGTGGCTAACTGCTCCTGTCAAGTAGACTATGTGTAAATCTCACCTGACAGAAAATACATCACATCAGCACCACACAACAAAAGCCTACTAAATGGGGAGGAAAAAATACAGCCTAGCACAGCCTGTAATTCTTAGCAGCTGTATATAAGAAACAGTATTTTTATGGAAAATTAACCAGGTTAATTAGTACAGTTGAAAACAACCTAAAAGACAACTAGGTGTTTCTTTGGGTTGGGTGATACTGAAGAGAATATTAGCTGCAGCAGTACTTTTATTTACTTGTTTATTTATTAAAGCTTTCCACAGACCTACTGATTTAAGAATTTTTTGTTTTCCCTGTCTATGGGCCAGGATGCTTCCAATCAGTCTTTGCGTCCCAGTTTTCCCTCCACCCTTCTTGCCCCCAGACATTTCAGGCAATAAACATAATTCTTTTAATACAGGCTGCCATTAAAAATTCCAAGAGAACTCCTGTTCACCCCCAGTCAAGGTTCTAATTCATACAAAATTGAAATTACACAAATAAAAGTATCAGTATTGACAGTATTTTTTTAAACAACAGTATGTAATAACTTTAAAATAGTGTATCCATAACTGTAAGGACAAAGTCTACATATTTAAAGACCAACAAAGGTAAAAAAAAAGAAATCACCCTCCCTCCGTGCCCCCATTACCATTACAGAAGACCTGTCTGTGTCTCACCATCTCCACCTTTATCAATAACAAGTCCCATAAAAAAAAGGATAGGTGCCCCAAAATGATTCAGTGGTCAACAAGCTCCGTGGGGGAACAAAAAAGAAGGACACACATTCCAAGATCAAGGACCCACTTTATGGGGGTTCATTTTGTTTTTAACACAAGCACTTTCATAAAGCTACATTTCCTGACCACGGGATTACAAAGGAAATGGCTTTGCATTTTTGACAATATTGCAACCAACTTCTGAAGTGCATCTATTGTTTAAGTCATCTGACATGGAAAATTTGAGCTCTAACAATCAAAAATTGGGAAAGAAAATGACAAAAGGGCCATTTCATAGGGACCACTAGTATATAAAAGCAGTTATTAAAGCTGCTGCTAACCAGTAACTGAAGTTTTCTCTTTTTCTCTTGCTACTGGACAATTTCTCTTAGGTAGGGAGAAAGTTCTAAAAACCCAGGTTTTTTGGTATCTTTGCTGGTCAAAGGTTTGCTTTAATCAATTCACCAATCTGCTGCAAATACTGGTGCAAATAGAAAAGGGAAAACAACAAAGATGCTCTTCAAATTTCATCTCTCTTGCTGAAAAGAGCAATAAGTCTTCTTACTGTGCTGCATTTCCTGTGGTATTCAACATTATAATTTTTTTAAGCTGTGGTGGGGAAGTTGAAGGGAAGAGGCTGCATTATATATTAAATTCAATGCCGAGTAATGTAACTACACATTAAAGTCAAAGAGCAGTTCACATGAGAAATAGAAACACAAAGTGAGTCACTCATCTGGATAAAAACACATATATTATTAAATTTTCTTTCTTTATTACATTGACCTATAAATGTCTTGAGAAGTGCAAGATTGAAATGAGTGAGCAGAAGCAATCACACAAATATTGCTCTGTACAATATAAACTACCATCTTCAAAAATGCATGAAAATATTTGAACAAAGACACAATCTCCTTAAGCAGTTCCATAGGTTCATGGTGACTGCCACAGAAGTGCACAGTAAGTGTACTTACCCACTAACACTTTACTACTGTGATGTACTTCTATCATCCCTGGGAAGACCCCAACACAACCAACACATGGGAAGCAAATGCAGGCTGTTGATGTGTAGATGAGGATGGGGTTTTTGAAATTTGCAGGAGTACTAACCAACATTAAAAAAGGAATTTCATGCAAGAGAACACAGGCTGTGACTGATCAGCACTGTTGGACTGAGACAGCTACTACAGCACAAAATGGAAGTTTACTGGGAAACATAGAAGAATGGGCAAACAAAGAAGGTGAGCAGAACAATAAGAGCAAGAACATGAAGAAAAGACATTTTAAAATTATGAGTTGTTTCCATGTTTTCATTTCAAGCCAGAAATAATTACCCTTGCTTGTTTCTTCTCTCTTATGCAATTTCCTAGTTGATAGTGGTTGAGGCAAAATATTTAAATTATCTGATATTATATGCTTCGTGTGTGTGTGTGTGTGTGTGTGTGTGTGTGTGTGTGTGTGTGTGTGTGTGCATGTTTATTTTTGGAGGCTGATATAGAGGTTATTTACCCTTTTTTGTTACAAAATTCAGGTAATCATTATTTAATTCTTTGTGTAATTCAACTTACTCTAAATCCAGCAAAAACTATCTTCAGGAATATTTTCTTACTGGAACAAAACACGAATCAAAAAAACTTGCTTCAGGATGACTCAAAACACAAAATCTTTTCCTCCCAGCCTTGTTGAGCCACCAAAACTACGGCATCTATGTTCCTGCAGCACCACAAACTATCCCTTATTTGCCACATAGCACCAGCTGATACTGCGAGAGGTCCAAGTTTCTTAAGACAGTTCATCACAACCTAGGCAGCTACAAGTGCCTATTGTAAAGCATTTGGCAGACAGAAATGTAAGTATTCCTTCAGTGTGATAAAATTTTGGTCAAAATCTGGACCACTCCTTACGCTGCCATTGCTTCAATTCACAAAATAGAGGTTTAGGCCATGGATATTTGCATCATCAGTGAAAGACTTTCAGAATACCAGAGATAGATTCTTGCGAACAGGACTGGAGGAAGGTGCACCCAGGTCATAAAATAATGTTGGAATATTTTCCCAGGACAAAACCAGCCAAAGACTTCGCTTATTCTCTGTCCAAAGTGTACGTTTCTCACAGGTCCAGGTCATCAGTAAGGACATGATGTATTTAAAACAGAATAAAAAAAACATCAACTGGTAAAACACCAGGCATCTCTTGACAGGTCAAATTATTTGTTCCGACTTTACAGTTGAGAAGGCCTGGAAATCTTTATGCAGATGCATCATGTTCACAAATATATTAAGTACTAAGTTTTTTCAAGTCTTACAACTAATGGCTTTTTCTTTCAGTTTAACATTCCTGTACTTCTTTTCATTCAAAAACCAAAAACATCTCTTCAAGGGATAACATCCTATTTACCAAACTGGTCCATATAGTTTGCTTCAAGAGTGACCGAGGGTCAGCTTTTTTCACACCAAGTCATGCCCCCTGTAATATTTCTAAAGAAAATGCATCTTTCACAAGATAAAGGCATTTCTCCAGGTACAAAAAAAGAATCTCATTTAAAAAGAGAAGAACAGAGTAAGAAATACCAGAATAAAGAGTATCAAAAGTCTAAGTGTCTGGTCCTACAGACACTCTTCTATTGTATCAAATCTCTACCTGCAAGCTGAACATTTCTCTGGGGTGTCAGGACATCTCAAGCCTTGAGGCTGGGACGAGAGGAGACTTGTTAAGTTGGTCTGGACTCCTTAACTACATGTGAGGATTTGTTCATTTGCCCTTGAATTGTGGGCCTCTGACAGGTGATAGAAGTAAATCTTGGATTGGAAGATGCTCTGTGTCAGCCCCCTAGACAGCTTGTATTACAGTAGGGAATTATTTAAGCCATTTAGACTATTTTTGATACCTATCCCTTTCAAACCTGATTGTAATTTGCTTTGGCATTCTGCTTTGGGAAAATTGTGCCAACTGGGGACAGAGAGAAAAAAAAAGGTACAAAGAAAGGTACAAGGAGGCGTGCATGCAGCTAATGACTGAGATAAAGTTGATCACTGGATGAAAATACAATGGAACCCAGTAAGTGCAACAATGCTAGCAGAGGTGGATTGTGTCATTCTCCTTGAAACAAATAGAAGGTACAGATAATTTTTCTGCTAAAGAATCATCTCTGATTGTTTGTGCCACAGAGGCAGATAAATGCCAAAAAGATAGATCCCTCTGCCTCTGAGATACTGTCCTATATAGTATAAAGTTAATAGCAAAGTAATAACGAGCCTCCAGTCCTGACATAAAATATAAAGTTATGCTTGCTAGATGCAAGCTTCATGATCTATAACCTGTAAATCCCTGTGATCATAGCACAAGAAGCCTCTACCACACTGGCAAAAGAAGGGCAAAAATGCCTTCAAAAACCTGGACAGCTTTTCACCAGGAGTACACCATATTTTCAGCCTAATTTTGCACATAGATCAGGAAATAAAATCATTTTTCTGTTGGCTGGTGGCCTAATGATACTACATATATATATATATATTTATATTTGATGATAAGGGCTTACATTTCTGAGAAACTAGATCTGCATAATAGGTACAGACAAGACGGGTAAATGCAAGAATTGGAATTTCTTCTACAACCCCACCCTAAAACAACTGTTTACCATTTGTGTGGCTGCACTGACTATGAGTCCTAGATATATGCAAGATCCCAACGTGTCACATGGCAGGGCAATGAAAAACAAAAGGTGTTTACTATCCTCTTGATAACAATGATTTATTTTTGCTAAAGAATTAATTATTAATTAATTAATCAATTTCTTAGCCCACATTTGTTAAACTTGTGCCAACATGTGAAAATTCTTCAAAGCTCCAGAAAAATGGAAACTTCAATTACAACTGAAACATACAGCTTCTATTCCAGTAGTTGCAATTGTTCATGTTATCATTCAGAGTGTAATAATAAGATAACTTATTATATTTACTAAATTACTTTCATTGGTCACTTGAAAAATACAAACTTCCTGCAGTGAATGGGAACTGACTGTGGCAGTATTATTCCACAAATTTATGTTCCTTGTTCTTAAAAATAAGTATTCTGAAAGTAGGATTACTAACTAGACTTGCAAGCAAATTTTGGCCCTGAATACACATATATTTTTTAAGAGCTTATCTTTTTCAAGATATTGCCTGACCAACACTGAAAATCCTACCTTTCTGAAAGCATCAGAATGTCCTCCAAATATGGTTGATTTAAATAATCTGAAAACAGGGTGGGAAGAATGGCTTCAGGCTCTCAAGAAAGAGAGTAGCTGCTCTCCAGGAAATTACACATTTAGATGGTGTATGTCCTGAATGAAGATTAGTTTATACAGGGACATAATAAAATCTCCCACTGTGATTCCTTTACGAAATCCATGGAAAATTCATGATGTAACAACTATAGCTTCTCATTTGTTAGCCATTTCTTTCCACTGTACATTAGACAATGGTCACTTAACTCACACAGTAATTCCTGATGATATTACATTATCCTCATGATAGTCAGTAAAACAAGAAAACTACAGTGGCTTAAACAGCAACACTTCTACGTGTGTTTGAACAAAATCTATTCAAATAATCAAACACTTACAAGGAACTACTAAAAAGCACAATTAAGGTAGAATGTATTAATAAATGTTTAATACTTACACTTTTTCTGGTCTTCTGAAACTAAGAACCAATTTAATTTTGTCTGATATTAAAATTTTATAACCATGTGGCAGGAAAGCTTTACTAATTCTGGGAGAGAAATCTTGCTTTACATGCCAGCCATGTGGTAACTCTTAAAGTTGCACCTATTAATTACAAACTATCCTAAAATTACGAAAGGGCAACTGAAACAACACTAGCTTTCAACTATGCTTCAGTCCAAAAAAATGGATTAATTTATATGTAGTCTCTAATTTTCACCCAGGGACATTCTAGCAGTCTCTTGCAAAATCTTCACAGTAGGTAATCTATTTGGGCCTTGGAAAAAAAAAATTAGTAGACTTAGTATTCATTGAAAGAAGAAAGCCAGTCTTCACAATTCTACTTCTTTCAGCAGAAAACCCAAAAAAACCCAAACCCACCAAAAACACCCCCCTCTGCCCCCCAGGCAATTATTCAAACTCCCAGCTAACAGATTAGATGCAGACCGCGGGCATACGGATTTCACAAAAACGAGAAAACGCAAAGCAAACAATGAGCCCGTGTATTATTTGTGCTGTAAAGTGCTATTTGACTTGTGTTACTCCCCAGTGCAGAGGGACTCCCTTGCTGGGGAAAACACAGTGAAGAGTAAAGACAGCTTTACTGACCTGTGTGCTGCCGCCGATGCTTGGTGAGGGCATGACGTGTCCCGCCGGCAAAGCCACAAAGGTCACAGAGGAACGACTTCTCGCCTGTTGCAACAATAAACAGATGAGGGACTGCGGAGGTCACAGATCATTAAAACATATCTATCAAGGCTTTCAGGGTTACTAATTCCTCCAATCAAATGTTTCCATGTAAATATGTCAAATGGGAATGAAATTACCACTGCGGTTTATTGACTGTGATAAAATCTGAAAAGCACCACTGAACATAATTACATACTTGTCAGACCCATAAAAATTAGCTTTATTATCAATGGAATGGTTTTGTACAACTTCATTTCTGTTAGATGTCTTCCAGATGGGGCTGCTTTATGCACTTGAACAGTTTTTATGCATATCCTGATTTTTTACTATTCCCATACATCTGGCCTTTCTGTGCTGAGTAAAGATTGCCTGGAAAAAAAAAGTTAATATACTGTATATATGATTCTGCTTAAATAAAATATATTTAATTTACTAACAACTTAAAGGTACTGAGAAATTTTCAACAGACTAGGTCACAGTCATCTTTAGTTACCTTCTATTTATTAATAAGTATTAAATTATTTTCTTGAACACAAGAAGAGTGCAGGCAACAATAAAAGCCAAATTATTCAGTACCAGTGGCAATTCAGCACTGTTTATGTTTCTAAAGTTTTTGTGACATAAAGAAAACAGGTCTGGGGATTGCTACTGAAATTGCAGCAGAACTCACATTGTTCGTCTTCAAATGATAATTCTTCGTTCCAAACCTCTGGACCAATTTGAGAGATTTTGGCAAGCTCAATACTCATTAAGAGTGTATAAATGCCCTCTTTTTAGCTTTTTTTTTTTTAAACAGAAGCTAGGATTTTGCCCTGTTGCCTATAAATACAGTTTATCATTTCACAGCAATATTTTTACTCAGTATGTACTAACATGCACAGAAATTTCAGACCATAAAGGCCACATGGAAGGTCATTATGAATTAGTAAGACTAACCTCAGGTATAGTCTCAATAACCTGAGATAAGACTGATTTTTTTTTTTTCCCCCCTAAAGAATTCCATTAGTCATTTGGAGCCAAATTGTCTCCTTCCACAGTAACAGCAGAGAGGGGGCTGGTGGGGCAATGATGCTGAATTCATTGAAACTAAGTCTCCCTCCAGCTCTTCCCGGTGGGGAAGGAAACTTAGTTCCTACAAAAGACAGCTGGGTTAAGAGGGCTGGTGTCAAATTACCAAGTCCTCCTGTGGAGACAGAAGGATGGAAACCTCCATGCTGTTTATTCCCACATAACCAGGCGCAGGAATACACAGACTTTCTGGAAAGGCTCAGTTAACTTTGGATACTGTTCACATAAGCAAGAGACCATCTTGTGAGTGGGAGCTCCCAGGAGAGTCTCACAGGGACCAGCTGCAAGAGGTCTCTGAGGAACCCAGCTCCTCACCCCAGTTGCCCCAGTGAGGGAGTCCCCGAGTCCTGTGATACCAGGAGGAAAGCAATTCCAAAGTTTCCAAGGTAGCTTGAATCCTACCACCAAAATGGGATGAAAAAAGAGCTGATAAACCTCTGCCATGTAGAGAGGCTATGAAACGCAATGGGCACACATTTCAGATTTTCAGAAAAAAGCAAATGGCGCAGTTATTTTCTGCACCCAAATCTGGTCACGTAAAGCAGACTGAAATTATACAGGACTTTGGGCTTTTTTTAAATTTTGGTCTGTTGATGAGAGTATCCCAGAAGAGTAGCTAAGGTGCGAAATAATTTCAGTACCTCTTTTGGGACTCAATTCCATCATTCTGTTATTATAATTGAATCTAAAAAAAAATCAGAAAAAGCAGAAAAGAAACCCATTCTCACTATCTCATGAAGAATGCATTTGTGCTAAATTATGTAAAAAAGTTTTAATTTTACTGCAAAATATTTGTCAGTATTATTGCTGAGGCTATGCATGATTGTTACACAGAGATTTCTGTGAAGTCTCTTCCAGGCTTTTTTTAAAATTACTTTATGGCATTTTAAAAATCAGAATCTTCAGCATGTAGCACTTCAATTCATCAAAATATTGAAGAAAAGGAATAGAACAACTACAAATAATGCTTAATTATAATTAAATATTAATTTAATTAATTAATCAATTTTAAGTATAAATCTTTCTAACTAACAGTAATGCCTAACACCCCAGCATAAAATTCACACTTTAAAGTTAAATGCTGCTCCATGCCTACCAAGAAATTGCTCATCATCTATATATTATCATAAATTAGCTCATGTTGTGTTTAATATCTAGGAGCAGACCTCAGTATGGCCTGCAGCTTCATACACTAATGAGGACACAGAGCACCTATAGCATCTTTGCAGGCTCACAGATTTACTGGGTAGTTTATATTTGGGCCTTTGCAACAGCTTTTGAACCACAAAGAAATCATTCACAATCAACGAAGGGCTTTAAAGTATGGAAACTGATCCATCCTATAAAACAATTTGCCAGTTAAATACTCCACACTCCTCTAGGTCGAATCTAGGAGCTCTCATGGCAGGCAGGGCTCTTGAGGGAGGCTTTGGATCTGAAAACATGAGACTGGAGGAAATTTAGCCCCTGTTTTTAAAATCAGGAAAGAGGGTGATGCACCTGATTTTTTGCAACATTAATTTTCAGGCATATTAATAAATTAATTACCTTATTTGTTGTATCTATCACGGTATACATACAAATACAAATATCTCCAGAAACACAGAGAGAAAACTTCATCACCTGTGACTTTAAGTTCAGTTGCACAGTATTTCTTAGCCCTGAAACTTGATGGGGGATGAATCCCTCGTATCTGGACATATTTCATTTGATGTTTGAGCATGTATTGATACATTGATGTATTTTACATTCTTCTGGATATGCTTAACAATTTTATCATTCCGCTCTCAGAATTTGCGACTTTTTAACTTTTAGGAAAATGTAAAGGCAATATTTCACTTGCTGTACAGGGGGCTGATCTAACTTGCCATGTTTATATGATAGCAGAAATGTAATAGAAAATGGTCCTTTTCTTAACAACTTGAATTAGTTTCAAGTGTGCCATTTTGCATTCAAATGTAGAAAGACACGGAAACCAATCCTTTATTTTCTATTAGAAAACAGCCACTGTCCCCTATCTCTCATTATGGTGCAGACTACAAGACCTAACAACAAAAATCCATATTATTGATCTAGCCAAGTCTCCACAATTATTCTTTAGAAGGAAACGCCGACAATAAATTACATCTGCACTGGCTTTTCATCTGCTGTTCGATATAAGTGATCTCTCAGGGCAGGCTGGAGACCTTAAATCGTCAACACCCTTGTCAAAGAAGCTAAGGAGGCCTGGGCTTCCCACAAACAGCTCTGAAGGAACTTTTAACCTACAGTTTCAAGCTAGAGCACAGCTTTTCAGAAAATAGGGAAGAATCTGTTCAGGAATAATAAACAAATATTTTTATTTCCAGGGAAAACACTGTGTTTGATCTCTGTGAGAAAATGGCCAGGCTGTAGGTACAGCATTTTTTCCAAGTCTGTTTCACTTTCCCAACCACACACATGTCTAAGATCCTAGAAGAGCTCAGATAATGTAATGTCAACCTTATACCGCTTTTCTTTATGTACTATAATTATATGAAGCCTAATAGAATT
>VZSE01012611.1:206946-216946 GCA_013398275.1 Promerops cafer | reverse complement strand
CAGAGTATTCACTGACGGTTCTGTAAGAATGGGTTGTCTGACCCAGTGACAACCACACTGTTTTCAGCAGCAATTGTCCTAGACTACAAAACACACTTATTTTCATTTGTCTAGACTGTTTTTCCCCTGTTTGCATTGTGAGGTCCATCTTTTATGCCAGCCTTATCAAAGATGCATTATTTCTGGCAAGTAGTTACAAGTAAAATGATGAAATCAGGTATGCCACTGTCCATGATCTAGGAAAAAGCTAGATGTTTGAATGTATTAATAATGTAATTTGCACTAAGTAGTTTTCTTTTCTCAAAGTGCTGTACAAATGCAGTTTTCATGTATGCGTAATATAGCTAACTTAAGATTTCCTTAAGGGATATACTTAAAAGTGAATTATCTATGTTGGGCAATCTATTTAAACAAATGCAAATTTCCCCCCAAAAAACTATTTTCACAAGCACAGAGTGAAAGAAGACTTGTGTACAGTTCTGCTAGATCCNTATATATATATATATATATACACGCTGAATTGAAAACAGACTTTCAAATTACTATATCACTTGATCACTGCTTAGTGGCACTAGCGAATGATAAATATAGCTAAATACTTCCAAATGCACAGTAAAAAAATATCATGTCCGTATATCTCCCTGACAGGTCTTCATGCATTTCACATTTCAAAAGCATGACAGGGATCTTATTTCTAAGATAAATTCCCCTATCTACTTATTTCCTCGTGTATTTATTGTGGATCTAACCTTCTACTACAAGAAATAAATAAGCAGGTTAAGTAGATGCTATCTTTTAACAAATAGTTTCTTCAGACTGTATTACAACTTTATGAATGTAAAATAAATCCCTCATTTTTAAATCTACCAAGACATACATTTAACAGCATTGCATCTATTGAACCTCAATGTGTACTCCATTATTCACACACAATAAAAATGTTAAAATAACACTGAGAGTCTGTCTTTGAAGTGACAAAAGCCAGAAAAATCAGAACTAAAGATGCAACTCCATCTCTACGTAAACCCTGTGTGCACCTTTGGTAGCAGTCTAAATAGGGTTTCTGACCTTTCTTAAGATGTCTTTGTATTCCCTTTTTCCCCCATTTTTTTAAAAAAAAAAAATTCTCCTCTACTGGAGAAGGATAGAAAAAGATCAAAAGATGCTTCAGAGATGATAGTGATTTCTATCTGTCTCAGGTTTAGACAGTAGAGCTGCTTAGGGACTTCAATTTACATATTTTCGTAAATAAACAATTGTTAAATTCATCAGGCATTATTTGTTTCTCACTGTCTCCAGACTTAGAGAAAGAAAAGAATACCCAATACTGCTGCTTTTCCTGATGGTTTGCACCCATCCCCAGTTAGGAAAAGCCCTTTTAAGAATTTTTCTCAAAGAGAAGGTTGCACTATCGCCAATTCTCACAAACTGAGTATCAGCAGCAGAGTGCGGTTTACAAGGAATATAAATTAAAGTATCTACCCAGAGTTTTACAAGGAATTTTTTTCCCACAATGTTCCTAGTTCATTCAATACACAGGACGGCCCTGCTCTACAAGCCTCATTTGGTGGAGAAATCTTTCACCCTTTAGAATACTTCAGACACAAAATTCTCCAATTTTTTTTTCCCCTTCTGTATAATAACTAACACACGTGGGCTCCAGCTTATTGTTAAATCCCATGTTTCCCTACAGAGGAAGCAACCACAACTAAAAACATTTATTCCAAAATTTGAAAAATACACTTTTATATGATCCATCAATGGGGCCCAAATTTCTGCTACTTTTCATATCACAACAGCAATCCTTTAGATGAGCCAAAGGAGGAAATGGAGACTGTGTTAGATCGCAACAAAAAGTTGCTGATGGCATGAGAATACTAATACAGGCCATACGAAACTCCTCTTTCTAGCTGCAAACATATACCATAGTTCATCTGCTTTTCTGTCCCTACATACCTGCTCTCTCTGCCTTCACTTACAGTTTCCTGATCCTGTGTTCAGTTATGTTTTTCTCCTCTCAGTGCCCATTTTTGCCACCTTCCTTGCTGCTACTTAAAGTGTCGAACACACAAATGCAACTCTCTATCCTTATTATTAACCCATAATGTCCATATTGACAAATTTAGTCAACCAAACCAGGGTATCTTAAAGTGTGAGAAAAATTAAATTTTAATCAAAAAATATGTATGGACAAATATGTATGGCTAAAATTAGCATATAGGAAGCATATGTGCTCTTTCCTTTTCACAAGGCAAATTTTCCAGGTATGATTACACAAGAACTGAGTACAATTGATGTTTCACAATTTTTGGATTGGAAACAACATAGATCTTCAGAAATCTGAAGACAGATCTTCAACATAGATCTTCAGATCTTCTGAAATCTGTTGGAAAGCTGGATTTACGGACCCTGAATAATTTAAAAATAAGGGAGCAGATAGGCAGGGAAGGGGTTTTGAAAATTTCATAGTGATTTTTCAGAAGTGAATCCAGACACGAAATTAATTCAAATATTATTATACAAAGTCTATGCAGAAGGTATTGATGATATAACTCTACTGATTACCTCACATCTTACTAATAAGCACCTACTAGAAATACAAGCTGCCTAAATGATATGTAGAGAAAGGAAATATTCTTACCCTCAACAGTCTTGCAAGTACTTAAGCAGACTGGTATAGCAGTGGAATGAAAAGCTGTGCAACATGTCAAAAGCAATGCTGAAGTGTGTACCATTTCTGCAGGATTGTGACCTTAAATGGCAACTGAAAATACAACATATGAATACATTTCTCTAAGTTCTTGAAGTTTGCAGCATTTATCTGCCTTCGTTCTGGTGGCTCACAACGTGCTGTCAAAATATGTGCATAAATTTTAAAAAGTAATTTCACCACTAAACTGTACCTGTTGTTAAGCCATTAAAAAATAAAAAATAAAAAATAAAAAAAAAAAATTGGGTGCCAGTAAGTAGCAAAGGACAGTTTGAAACATGCAGGTTTCCTGAGGAAAGAATACTCGCATGAAAGAATTGCATAGTGATGCCTTAAAAACAAAGGCACATTGGAAAACTGAGAAATGTGTGAGATGATGTATCACATTTGTGCAAAAAAAAAAATCAACATATTCAACCCAGTTGTTTGGATGGGTCTAAAAACTTGGCTACATCACATTCTGGACAGCCCTCAGTGTTTCTTCCACTGTGAGGAAAAAAAAGTGTTTTCAAAACTGCCATCACCTCAAGTCTGAGTCTTAACAGAAGATTGTTCTGACTTGTGCATCAGCAATAGGTTACGTGCATCAATTTCTGACCTTTGCTTCAGGTTTGAAATATCACCAATTTCAAATTTACCCATCCTAACACACTTGGCCGAATGCCTCATGTCACAGAAGTGACAAAATTGGCCCATTGCGTTCAATACAGCAGCAGAGCAGAGGAAAATGTAGGTCTGTAGCTACAGGTGGGTTAATAATTCCACGGGTGCTAAACACATCAGAACAGCACAGATCTTTCTTCAGTCTCTCTTCTGACTCTGCAGTACGCTTTGAGGTGAAATGTAGTGAAAATTTAGTCTTGCTACTTTCTGAAGCATTTCTACCTCTGAAGAGAGTCAGATTCTCTGCTGAGGTGGCAGCTACTATTCTTACATCATTTCTTTTCAGAATAGAAGCATACTCTAGATTTGTATCTTCCAAATTAAAAAAAAAAAATTAACATAACCTAGCATTAATGAAGTAGGACTAAAGGTTACTCTCTGTGAGGAAAATAGCAGTGTGAGGCAGCTGAAAGACATGATGCAACCACCAGACACAGCCTCATGATTCCCATTGTATTCATAAAGGCATAATGTAAAGTTTTAAATTTATCATCTTCCACAGTGTTATAATATTCTGTCAATTTTGTAACATTAATCTTGCTGCAGAGCTTTTTATAACATAGAATCACTTAAAATAGTGTCACAGCCTACTGTTTAATGCACATAAAGGTATGTTTCATTAACACTACTCTGTGAGTTTTTACTAGCACAAATATATAATGTAGAAAAAACTGAACATCTGTATATAATAGTAGTGATTCAAAAGCTTTTATACCAATAAAACTTACAGATTGATTTGAACACACTTTTTTCCTTTACCTAGAGGATGCTAGAACACAGTGATGGAACAGAAACCCTGGATTAACACAATCTAATGGAATGATGCTATAAAATGGGCAAATTTTTGCAGTTCCATTACCTTTATCAGTTGTTCTCCATCATAAATTTCTCAGTTATTACTGCAGTACATGTGACAATATTTTTAATCAAGAAAAGCTTGGTCTACCCTAAAACTGTTCTGGATCTATTTATCTGGATACTGGAAAACCTTTGGAATTATACTTGATTCTGGGGGAAAGAAATTCTGGAAGATTTTGAATTCTTCATAAGGAGATAGATCACTCGACCAAATGCTCTACAGAGTATTTTACATAAGCATAAGCAGCTCATGGCATTCACGTAGATGAAGAATAGAAGGAAAAACTAGAATTGTAAGTCAGTCTATGAATTACACTGTATGGGACTCATCCATATGTTTGTAAACATGGATGGTCTTATTTTTTAGAGCAATATATACTGCACTGGAGTTCAGTACATCAGATTCAAATCACAAGGATCTTCATGATCGTAAACATAGGCTCTGCTATCAAATGCTTGCACAATTTTAAGGAAAGAGATGCAACTACCTTCTGATACCATATTTGTTCCTAATGCTACATCAAGATGCCATTTACGTCCTCAGGACATCTCCAAAGATGGATGCAATTAAACTAAAACTTGTCTTTTGAAATATATTTTTATTTTAACTTTATTGGAACCATTACCTACCTTTCAGGATATTAGAAATTTCCCTCAGTATCTTTTGAAAATAGAACAAAAATACATATAAACAAGTATATTTGAACATTAAACTATTGGGACCTTGAATGGTTATTTCTTGTTTCTCAAAACAGTTCCTATGCTGTAAGAATGGTTTTGATATTTGCTGTCAATTAGGGTTAGGTTTTTTGGGGGGTGAGGGTATTATTTTGTATATCTGTCAGGTCTCTATTGCAAGACTAGCAGCTTACAGGAGAATAGCAACATCAACAGTGACTTGTGTCATTAGAATAAATAAATCCCAATAGCCAATACAATCAACTGACAGGCTTGAAAAATCATGGCAGACATCAATTTTTAGCTGGATCTTATTGTCCCCTCTCAGACAGAACACCCACTTCGTAAGACCTGACCTGTTACTCTAATGTGTATTTGCAGGAGATAATGTTAAGATGGAGTTTCCTGTACATGAAATGAAGAGTGTAAGCCTTGAGCAGACTTTTCCCACGGGAATTTTGTCTTCAGGATGGACATCTAAGCAGGTCTAAGTCAAACTAGATTGAAAATTAATCGAATTAAGTATTTCTAAAGAAACCCCAAAACTCTACCACACATGAGTAGACAAAATAATTTTCTTTCTTTCAAGGTTCTGACTTCTCCTATGTTCAAGTGTATATAACTTCAAAACATAAAGAAATTGCATCTCTGTATATTCATTAAGTGCAGGAGAAGATCAGTGCTCTTTGCACATTTGCAATCAGGTACTTTGGCAGCTCTCACATTTCTTATTTTTCTACCACATTAAAGTCTTCTATCCTTTGCATTCTACCCTTCTATACAAAAAATACCCCAGCAAATAATGGCTAGAAACCAGCAGATGCCAATTCTTACTCTGGCCCACAATAATTTCCAATTTAATTTAAATCTTTATTATTTTTAAAACTCTAGAGGTCTTTCAAAAGTGATGAAAACTACTTCAACAAAAGCAAGGAAACACAATGAGTTTAATTTAGGTCACAGTGACATCAGAGAGGTTTATTTATTGCCAGCTTTGTTGCATCCAACAAAGCTTTAATCTGTGACATGCTGTAGCTTGTAAAACAGCAAAGTGGTATGGTATCAGAGAAACTACACCATGCCATACATTTCTAAAAACGTCTGGTGTCAAGCACATTACATTCAGCAACATCATCAAGAAGAAAGGAAAGGGATTTTCGGGGGGTTGTTTTTTGTGTTTTCAGTTTACATTTACAGCTGAAACAGCCTTTGAAAATTCCTATGAAGACTTCACATACTGAGAGACAGCTGTTTTTTTGTAGTTGGAGATGATGAGAGTACAATGTTTTTATGAAGCTGAAAATCAGGGCAGACCTTAGGTTTTACAAAGGGAAAGGGTGAGAATCAAGGCTTGGTTCTGTGAACCACAGAGCTCATCCAGTATCACACAGATACACCTCGGAAGGACAGAACGGTGAGAAAATCAGATTTCAGCACATGCAGGACAAGGACTGTTTTGCTCCCTCAAGCCAGGGTTTCATCAGGATATTATGGGAACAAAGGAATGCAGTGGGCTTTGGGTATCAAAACCCCTCCAACTCTGGATATAATTGGACGTTGATGGCCTGGACCTCCAGTCTATTGGAAGTACCTTGGGGAGTGTTAAAGCCACTGTGAGCAGATGAACAGAGCCTACAGTGGGAACGTGACTGAGAGTGAGGCTTTAACAACTGCTCCACTTGCCTGAAAAGAAGGTTCCTTTTAATTTTAACCAAATGCGTATTGGGAAGTTTATGTATTTGTAGTTCAGCTACTTCTTAATTACATTTAACATATGCTACCATACTGCAGACTACTTAAAATATCACACTTATTCAAATCCACATGCCAGTGATAGTTTGTATCTGGTGATTAATTTAACCTAAGTTCAGCTACCAATGCGAAAAGTTCACCTGCTTGAGAGAAGCCCAGATTTCCCTGTTTGTTCCTAAACCTTCCCAGCACGGTCTAGGTCTGATTAAGAGTTGTAGTGTAATCCTGTGCTGCAATGCTAAAAAACAGACAAATAATCATTTTAATTTTGACAACTGCACTTTAAGGGTTTGTTATAAAAAAAAAAAAAAAATTTAAAATAATAATACCATTGCTAGCACAACTAATAAAAATTAATTTGCTATGGATGTGTGGTTAGTATATATCCTCTTTCAACTGAGAAGAAATAAGAGGGAATTTCCTCAGAGCTAGAATAAGCTATTTTTTTAATTTTAAATCAAACAAGCTCAGTCAAACAAGCATTTTGAAAAAAAAAAATTATGAAAACTAAGATCTTTTCCTAGATCAGTTTTTATTCAATTAGTGGTCATTAAAAAAAAAAAATTAAATTTACATTTAAATTATATTATATTAAATAAAATACAACTGTAATTTATAAAAAAAAATTCAAAAAGAAAACAAAAATAAAATCTCCTAAAGGAAAAATAAGACTATATGCTGAAAATCACAAACTTGATAAAATAATAATAAATATGGCAACATGACTTCTATTTCATCTCTGCAGTTGACACACTATAAATTGGTTTTTACAAAGTTACTTATTTTGGTATTTCATTTAGACAAATATCTGTACAGTCTTATATGAAAATGACTGTTGGTTTGTGATTTGAATAGCTCCTCAGAATAAGAGTCCACAGTTGTCACAGCAGAGCAATACCAACTTATGGTAAGATTTTACTGACATCAGTAAAATATCAGACAAACTCAGTTTGACTCAAATCAGCTATAAGCAGTATTTTTTTCCTAAACCTAATATTATTATAATGCGATTTTTCATTATTAGTCCAATTCAACTTGTATTGAAGTCAATGAGATTATACTGAGTTCTCTAAGTATTAGATCACGCTCTACGATGATGCTGCAGCTACCATGAAAGAAGTCTTGTCAAAAAGACTAAGATAAAGTACATCAAGCTGATACTGTTAACAAATTACTAGTTTATTAAAAACCGAGTTTCTAACTTCTCATTTACTTTTCATCAGTTTGTTCATTGTATCTCAGCTGGTATACTCAAAATAATTGTTCACTTTCATTTTACATGAGCTGTTTCAGTCACTATAATTTTCATGGTTTTGTCCACTGGCATAATATTCACAACAGTTTGCCAAAATTACAGGAAGATGCTTAAACTCAACTAAAATATATGCCTTATACTTCCAGCAAGGGAAAGACTGATACTGACCTGAAAAGATTTCACAGTACTTACACAAAATTTTCAGTTTAAGCATTGGCCAAGCTATCAAGACCTCTTTGAGTATTGGTTTGGCAAGGTTCTCTTTTCATTTCCTTGTGATTTAGGCAAAATATCGTAGCACTCAGTTGGCAGAAAATACTGTTTTAGATTGACTTAATACTATTTGTGATAATAGTGGAACCACAATACAGCAAGAGAGGATGAAACTGATATAATTGTTTTAATATAACATGCAAAAATGTTGCACATGTGGAATAGGAGAATTGAGAGCAAAGAGGAATATTATATGTCTGAGAAAACAATGAAAATCCAGCTAAAATTCATGGTCTTTTTAATATCACACATTTTGCTAAAATGCCAAGTGATACTCAGAGCACTGTGGTGAGCCTTAAATCACATATATTCTGCTACTGTAAAAACTGCACATTCAAAAATAATTAAAGCCAATATGTCTAAACTACAACAGAAAAACTGATGTACAATCTCATTAAAAATATACTGAGATGTCTGTAGAAAGCATCCCACGATTCAACAGGAAAAATGTCTATTTGGGAGTATTATATTGTATTTGTCACTATTTTAATGTAATGCTTATCAATAATGTGCCAGCAGAAGCTTTCTTCTCAGAAGGTTAACTCTTTAAATTAAACAAAAATCTACACATGGAAAGTGCTTAATTGTTGTTCTCTCCCTATTTTTAAACAGAGGAGGTGCGTAACATTACCAAGATATGCACGTATTTTTAATTAAGATTGTATCATTCAAGGTTGTGATTCCTAAGCCAATTTACTATTTCAAAATGCAGTTCTCCTTCTAAATATAAACACACGAGGATCAGAGCATTGTTGCACAAATCATTATGATTTTAACAGCTGTTCATTTATGGTCTCCATCATTTTGGAAACAATAGGAACATGAACAATTGCCTTTATGTACATAAATGTATTCTTCTGCCAGGTACATTCTCCTAATCGGTCATGTTTCTGTTATGTCTTACCTCCTTATGACCTGGAGATTAATTTTCTTAATATCTTTCCCATGAATTCTAAAGAAGGTTCATTACTATTTTTTAAATAATGGGTACTACCTACTTAAAAAAAAATAAAAATATGTGACACAGAAATCACAAGAATTCTGAAGTTTGAGATGTAACTAAGCATTTCCATTGTGCACAGTTTCATACTAAATCTTCAGATTGACAAAACAGTAGATTTTCAGTACAGCAGATTACCTCTATTAAACTACATTTCAGATGTATTTCAATCATACTTTATTACCGTTTCAAATTAAATGAAATCAGAAGATTTAGGAGATTAAATGCCATTAGAAAGGATTAGGCTACCTTCCCTATTATAGTGTACTATTATTTCTACGTTTTCTTTTCAGTCTGTCCATACCAAAATATGCCCCTACCAACAACAAAAAAGCATTAGGTAAATTTAGATTATGAACTGCCTATTATTTATTACAAAATAACTCAGAAACCACTCTTGAATAATAATTTCTATGACATAAATATTGTAGAGTTCACCATACTTGATCTAAGTAGGTGATCTTACTTGATCTAAGCAGGATATTTTCCCACGTCAGGTCTGGTCTGTGGACCAGTCAGGCAAATGACAGTGTTTTACCAATGATAAACCATTATCTGTCCCTCAAAATTTCTGAAAGAAACAAATATTTCTCAAACTTGGTGACACTGAAACTAATACAATCACCCAGAACAGGATTTTTTTCACTCTCTGTAACTGCTGTCTTTATCAATTAATCTGATTATTTCTCTGTTCAGGAAGCCTGCTCAGCTATTGCTAATAAAATACCAAATTTTAACACGGCATTTTGAAGGACTCTTATTTCTAGACCCTCTTCCAAGCTGTAAGGTTGAGGGTGCTAAACATGCTTGC
>VZSE01012611.1:166946-201946 GCA_013398275.1 Promerops cafer | reverse complement strand
ATTCTCCTATGCAACAGAAATGTAACAAAAGGCTTATTCCACAAAGTTGCTTCCATTTAAATAGCTTGCTGCATTTATATGTTGTTTCAAACAAATGAACTGGAGTGATAGTTTGTCTTTTCCAGATACCAGGCATTATAAGAGCATGAGCCACCTACATTTGCTTCAGTATGAGACTTTCAGTTACCTCTATGCAGTTCAAGGGGAGTATTGCTGCAAGTTACCTTCATTTTAAAGTGCTGACTTACCAATACTTCAAAAAAATCCAGCAGGATTATTACTATCTTAGTTATTTGATTGTGAATTTCACACTCTGAATATCAAGCACTGGTTTCTATTTGAGTTCAGTTTTATAGACAGCTTCTTATCTCCAATTACAAACCAAGGTGATTCCAATAAGAGCATTATTTGTCTGAAGCGAAGAACGTAAATGCAAGCGCATGTGTTTGGCCTCCATTTGGGAACTAATTTATCTTGCCACAGTTGAAATAAGAAAAAAAAAATCAGTAACATTAAAACTGATTGTCATGTGCTGATTTCAGCGTGCAACAGGGCAACCATGATGCAAGTGCTTAGCTACAAGACACGACGTAGTTCTCCTCTGCAGTCTGCACAACAAGCCTCTTTCTGTCCTGTGGCAATACCTATATTGTAAGCTTTGGGAGAGGGGAAACAATGTACACCAGGTAGTGCTGGGGTAGAGAATACACTTTGAGCCATATAGTAAGTTTCTAATATCAAATTTCTAACATAACAATCTCCACTCTCTCGGAAATTAAGCAATTCTGAATCCTCCGTGTGTACCAACCAAATGTTCTTGCCAGCTCAGAGGAATGGCTGTGGGAGAATTGATTAAATGCTCTTTTTTTTCATGAAATAAGGTATCTGTTCTAGAATAACTTTACAACTGCATGTGTCCCAATGTCTTTATACTTGCTTTCTACCACGATGATCTGAAATACCCAAGAATCACAGCTGGATACAGGTGCATTCATCTTCCAGTTGTATTTCAATCTCTCTGTCCTATTCTTGTAATTAAAAGTGAAGCATAAAGCACTGCTTTTAATCACAAAATCACAAAATGTAGCCCCCCCATAAAGACAAATCTGTGTCTTGCAGCATCACTACCAGCTCCACTGCAAAGGCTGTTTCAAAGATTACAGCACTGATATGCTGTGGCTCTAACAACCTCCATCCATCTAATTCTTCTGCAAAGACATGGCAGCTTCATATTTTGCCCTATTGGATTCAGGAAGCAGAGCTCAAAAAAACCCAGCCCTTACTTCTCTCACTTATTAAATGAGTCAGAGAGCACAGCTGCCCCTAGGATCTGGCCTGAAATCAAGATGCCCAATTGCTTGAAGACAAAGCCAGTGCACTGATTGTGTCCGGTAAGTTAAGGAATAAGCTAACCCAGAACAACACTGATATTTATAAAGATGCTTTCATTTTTCTATAAGTTCTTCCTTCAAAGTATTGACTACATCAAGCCCTGCATGTCTTACAACATCTCTAATGTTGACTTCTAAACCTAACATAGCTACAGGTTAAAAAAAATCTTATTGCACCACTTTGAGAAAATTCAGCAAATATTTCTTTCTGTGAAATCACAGCCCAGATGAAAAAAATAAAAATGGCAAAACCAGAGTAAGTTTTCAACTGTACACAATGCATAAGCCCAGGCATTACACTGCATAAGGCACAGCAAAAGTATATTGGTTTCCATTCTTTTACAAATGTTCAAGTTTAGAAAAGTTCAAGTCCTTTTCTTAAAATTCAAAAACCATCACTACATTATCCCTTTTCGACTTTTTGCAGCAATGACCCATCGTGACAATTACGTTCCACAAACACAAAATAAAACTTCAGTGCAAAGGGTAGCATGACACTGGAGAAGATACATTGTATATTGCAAAGAGATGAGCAACTCTCTGGAATGCACTTCCACATGAATACTCTCAAATAAACATTTCTCCTCCAGCAGTTCTTCATATATAAATTAAGACAGGTTACTAGAAGGAAATCAGTGAATGGCCACACAGAAAACTTCTTCCTTTGCCCCCAAATGGCCAAAATAAGAAACTTGTACTATTCTATTTATAGTTTTTGTGTTTTCCTGCATAAAACCCATAAACACAACGTTAACCCACAGGTAACCAAAGCTAAACTAAGGGCAGGAGGATCTTGTAGGTAGAAGCAAACCATTATATACAAGAGGTTCATCAGGTAGACGGCTTGCAACGTCCTCTCACACCACATAAGCGTAATTGATGCTGAATTGTAAGTTCAAGGTTTGTATTCTATTTGTTTAGGTTTATTTCCTCTTGGGTTATAGGTTCTGTATATGAAAGTATAATATTGACAGTTGTTCAGATTGGTGAGCGAGAATTATCTGTGACTACCAAAAAAACCCCAAAGACAGAAAAAAGATGTATCTTCATATTGGGCAAAATCTGGCCGCAATGTAGAGTTAAATAATTGTAAGAATTCTCTTTTCCAAACCACAGACAGAGATGAAGTAATTAAAATAGCTAGCTAACCAGAACCAACCCATGAAGCTGCACTGTAACTTCCTTTTATGTTCCATGCTTTTTTAGATGTATGAATTCATAATAAAAGCAACATTACATCAAGCTATAATATTTGAAACAGCAGCATAAGGTAGACTATTATTGTTATACAAGGTAACATGAAAATATGTTAATTAGGATTTAAGAAACTACATCAGAAAATAACATTTTATTGAAAATATTCTATAAGAAAGTCATTAAGTAGACCCATTACTGGCCAAGCTGACCACAAAGTTTGAATACCTTGCTGGTATTTAAATATAACCAATAAGGTATAATTTTACTTACAAACTGACCTGACCTGGAAAAAAACCTAAAAACATATAGTTCAGTGTCATACAGCATCATCAAAAATAGGCTTGTTAAAAATTAAAATAGGAGTATATTAGACAAGGTACTATATAGAGCAGCCAGTGAGAAGAACAAATACAAAAAAAAAATCAAGTATCAGTTAAAATATTAGATGACTGCAAAGTGACAAGGCCGTGAAGCTTTTGAATGACTAACTACTAACTACTTTCATATATGTGGGAATCCCCAGAATTTTATGATTCCAGTTTGAAAACAGTATCGTTATGGACATTATACTGTTGTTTTATATGATCACTAACAGCTGTTAAGGATAGCTAACCATAAAAATAATTCATTCATCATATTTTTGGGGGAGCAAGTATAAAAGGATTGTGCTCAAGTCTATTTGAAATCAAGGCCATTTCCATAAATTAAATGTAATTAATGTAGAAGTGTGAATGGTTGAAGCAAGTGTGGAATTTCACAAACCTGGTCAAAGGACAGCAGAGAAGACCAACACAGAAAGAAGCCACTAAAAATGTGAAACCAGATAGTTGGTAGCTCAGGGAGATCTGCAGAAAACACAGCCAGAGGGGGCTTGGTATGTTCTATCCAAACATTGATCTAAGCCAAAGGCTAGGAACAACAATAGGGCAATGCACAGTCATGCACACAATCTGTGTGCTCCACCCAATTTTTGCTCAGATCACAGAGCAAAACCCAGCAGAACAACTGGTAAAACTACTTGGTTTTGTTCATGTCCCTGGAACAGAAACATCTGGGAGAGAAAGTCTAAGCAGCAGTGTTGTCATTTGGCTAGCATGAGAAGCTCCTTCTTGATAACAGCTTTAGTCTTGTCACTGACAATCACCTATTAATGATGTCTTTTAAAATTCACCTAGGGAGACTGATACAAAATCCAAAAAGAGATTTGGAATACAGCTGTCATAACAATATGAGTGAAACAAGCGAGCAAACTCTTTATTTCAAGAAATTGGTTATTGCAAATGTGAAGCTGAGTGGGAGAACCTACTTTTACTTCAGCTTTCACAAATGAGCAGGAAAATGTTGCCTGCACACATACTCCTGGGCCAAGGGATAAGCTGGTAAATCACCTAAAATTTCCTGACATTCTCACCTGCTTAGAAGTACTATTAGACATTTTAGCAACAGGTAACTACAAGTCAGATCAAATCACTACGTAATTAAATAATAACACAAGAGGAATTAATTGTATTGATAAAACCAGTATTGCTACTTTACTAAACAACTATCAGCAGATCTTTTATTAAAAAATTAGGACTTGACTTCATTAATAATAATTATTACTTTATCAGCAGTTAAGCTACAAGAAGCACTTAGTATTTTCAATATGAAAAATCCCATTCATGATCAAAAGGGTTCATACAATCAAACAAAAACAAAGCAAAACTTTGAACTGGCAATAACTTTAACTATTAGAAGCTCTGATTACAATGGCATAAACACTTATTGCTGTCCAATAACTAGAAAAATTAAATATCTTCAAAATTATGGTTTTCATATCAGGTTTTAAATTTCCATGTGGTATCTCCAAAAGATGAGGTATCTCCAAAAGGCAATGCTTTGGTAGTAAATTATATACTAGCAAAGTGGTTTTTGAACTGTTGAATTTATCATTTTATGAAAATTGAGCAACTAAATAATACTTTTTCAAACTTATTCTACACATTATAGGATCAGTCCCATGATATTGCTGAATACATCACTGATATGAAGGGAATAAAGAGTAGCACAAGAAACAATAGCTTGTATCAACATTGAAATAATGTACTTTGACCAAAAAACTAAAAGATCAGCCCTTCTAGGAGATTTTAACCTTAAATTGTCCAGATTCATTATTCCATGATAACTACAATGCCATGTGTTGATTTACATTTCTGATTCTGAACTATTTTCTGAGATGACCGCATTTTCCGTAATTTCTTATCAGCTTTAACTGATACAACTGATGCAGTTATAATGATTGCCCAGTCTCTGTATTAGCTAGGAAATGCAGATTCAAAGAAAATGGAAAAAAAACTAGGAGAAATCTTCAATTAAATTAGTTAACCATTGCATGTTTTATAAAGGGCCCACACAATTCATAACCATTTATATAAACCTTCACTGACTGCTTGTATGACAATTATTCACAAGCTGATGGAAGTTCCTGCCCAAATTCAATAATGTCTGAATCAAACAAAGGTTAAGATGAAGGCATATTTCTTTAGTATTAAAGAATCCTCACCACCCACAATAGCACATACAGAAAATAAATTTTGCTCCCTTGGGCACAAATACCTCTGCTCAATGAACAATGGCTTTCACTCTGCTAATTGGAGAATGGAGAGGTAAAGGTCATGTGTAAAAACAATAGGGGATATAAAAATAATGCAAACTAAGGAAATTACAGCATTTTCCAATTGTCAGCATGACAGCTACCAGTGAGAAATAAGGACATCAGATACATGTGCCCTACTGTGCAAGGCTGGGTAACAAGACAGTCTCCACTCCAGTATGCTGGCAGTATGTAAACATCTTCCCTTTCTAGGGACAATGGGCTATGCCCCAACAAAAGTAATAATCTTCTCTAGAATTACATTGACCTGGAATTCAGACAGTAATTTCAACAGGAGGAAATAGGAAGAAAGAGGAAAGGATGAAAACAGGGGGGAAAGAAACGCTCTGAATTAGGTCATGGAAGTGTAATGGTTTGAACCATTCTTCTGAGTAAATGAATTTTAATGTTCTTGTACATATTTAAGCATTGCCTTGTTAAGCAGTTTGGTTGGGTGAAAAATAAGAGCACGGATTAGAGCAGCATTGTGCACCTAACTTGTTTTCCATGGACGAGAATAGACAAACGCAAATTATAGCAAAACATTCAGGAAAAAAGGTACATGCAGGCAAACTATCATTTAACTTTTTGAAAAATCTTTATGTCTATAGTGGTGTCCTTTTCTTAATTTAAATGACAGATGCAGATGTTGCTCCTAGTAGTTAGCACTCATATTAATTTATTTTTAAGTGTTTGTACACAGGTTTCAGACCACATTAAGAGAAGCCACATTTTCAAATTACATTATAGTAAGGAATTTTTAATCATGTTTCCTTCTTCCTCCCATTCTTTTTCCTTGCATCTATTTTAAATAGTTGCCTTGAAAATGCATATACCTCTGAAAAGCTCTAGATTGCGATTTTTCTCAGACTTGCAAAGGGTTGTCATGTTTCAGCTCTTTTCTCCCTACTTACTTGTCCAGTCTTCAGTGTTCTAAGACATGCACTTAAAGAATAATAAAAGAAGACCACATTATGTGTCAAATTAAATGTTGTTGATACTTGCTTTAAGTGTACATGCACTGACATTCTGTTATGGATCAGCTGCTGGACAATAATCCTTGCACATTCCCCGCCTGACAGATTGTTCTGTATTTTGTTTGAGATGCTCTAATGTTTCTGACGACCCATACAAGGCCACACATTTCAGCAAATTTTCCAAATTAATACTGAGACCAGTTTACAATGTTTTCTTCAGTAGCGCTCAGTCTTACTGATTGTGTCCTAAATAATAAACCATGGCCTCAGGCAGTTTTTCTCAGAATGTTTATGATGAGAACTCATTCATCTAAATCTACTGGCCAGTGGAATAAAATAAATCAAGAATTTCCAAAAATATAACAATATTTGTGTTCTCTAGATAATTGATGACTGCAGCTGCACTAATTAAAACCCATGTGAGTTTCATTAATCTTGGTCACTGGGACCAATTGCTGCACACCACACCCTGATCACTGCACATCGCCCTTGTGTCACATTCAGGTGAGGCTTGATTTTAGTTAGAATCTCACTGCATCACTATTTTTTAAATCTGAACTATTATATCATGCATAGACCTACTGTGCAGCAAAGTGATTTAATTCAAAACAGGCAAGCTCAATCATAAATTGAAAATTTTACTTCATTCTAATTACTTTCAGTAAGATGCTTGTCAATACTCTGCCACTGCAAAGAAGACAATCAGGTATGGAGAAGGGCAAAGACTATCTGTAACAAAAAAAGTCTCTAATCAGAGGAAAAAGAAATATAATTAAATTTTCTTCAATGTTACTATGGTGGCATTTTGTTTGCATGTTACACTTTTCTCTACTGGAAACCAAAACTGCACCCTCACTAGAGTATTTCTAGGTAATAGGTGTATTGTACATATATTTTTCTGTATCAGAGAATATTTTTATAGCTGTAGATATGCTTTGCTTGTTAAAGAAAAAGAAATGTGTCAAAAACTTGTGGTTCAGATAAATATCTACAGAAATAGCTATAACTAATGTTAATAACTAAGCTGCCTTGCAGATCATAAATACTAGGAAATATAAATAACTCCTAGAGACAACTGCACAATCTATATTTGAGGAAAGGCAACATTTGAGTAATCAATCACATGAAGCCAACACTGTCATAAGCTGAGTTTATGAAAATACTTGTAAACATTTATTAAATGTAAATCCCTCTTCAAAATATGTGTTATCAGAGATCCCCATTTTTTCATGCAATTTGGAGTATGTAATATACAGCAGCTGATGAATATACAAGAGCCTTGTTGCAGGAGCTGTTTCCTGTTGGTCTTTCAAAGTGCTGGCAGTGATACAATTTCTTTCAAACTAATGTCATATAGAACATGTTCTAGAGAATAACCAATACAATTTAAAATCTGGCTGTATCATCCTTACCAAACAAAATAATTCTTGCTATTAACACTGCTTCTTTTTCAAGATTAAGGAGTACATTTTGCTTTCGTTTGCTGATTGAAGTCAAGGGAATAAATAATAACTCATGTAACTGGGAACAAGTTTTAGACCATTATGTACAGGCTTATTTTTAAACCGTAATAAAGCTTTTGTCAAAATAACTTAAGAGCTGGCAGGCAAAGTTAATAAATGCTGCACTGCAAAATGCTTCCACAGGAAAGCTTCGTGCTGCCCCTTTGGAAGGTTCTTCCTATGTATGGGAAGGAAATGTTGCAAATCTCTCCAAAAAAATGCTGCTGTTTGTCCACACTGTGTCCTTGGGCATACATGGTTTGCTCCTAGTTAGTTTTTCTAATTTCTTTCAGCTCTTGAGGGATTTAGTCAGGCACTGGCCAGCCCCCACGGCTCTGAGCACAGCAATCATTTCTCTCATCAACAGCTCTTCAGCACACTCAGGCCTAACACCCACAGACCAGTTTATCTGCTTGAAAAATCAGCTCCCCCAAAACTTCTCCAAGAATTAAGCATAAACTAGGCAGGGATGGGTTCCCAAAATGAGAGACAGTAATGCCATCAGGCATTATGGATATCATACACAACAGCATTTGAAGGTCTGAGAACTAATGTGGAAATGATGCTACAGAACAGCAAAACAAATCAACTTGTTCTGACTGCAACAGAGATACATCTCAGTGGAGACTCATGACCCAGAAAGTCCACACTGTTTGCAGGCCACACACAACATGCAAGGACAACTCAAGAAGCTACAAGCCTTTTTTGAACATCATCTTCTCCCAAGAGAAGTTCAGCAACCCATACGCAGGGAATCAATGTGGTAATACCTTAATTATGTTCCTATAGATGAAGCCTGGTCTTCATCTTTCTTGGTATATCCAGATATTCCTCCCACACCATAAAAGTGAAGGGCAGACACCCTTATCAGAAAGTAACCACAAATCAGTGATGTTAGGGAGAGGATGTGTGGCACCCAAAGGGAAGACAGAAGCTAAGTACAGGTTGAGGGCACTGCTCAAATCACAACATGAGCTTTTTCATTCTTTTTCTTGTGAAACAGTTTAACCAAGTAACTTATAATCAGAGCAGCATTCTTATTCTCATGGGCATTCCATTATCCTTATAACAAAATGTGCAATGACATAAAATGAAAATACAAAATAAAGCTAGAAATAGTCTCAGCAAATGTATGTACTGCAGAAGGTAATAATAAAATTGATCAGGGTTGCCACAGGATATTCCCCTCTCGCCTCTTTTTAAGCATGGCCATGTTATTCTGTTACTGCTAACAAAATCACAGACAACATTTTATAACACTGAAATAAGCAGATGTTGTAATACAGCTGTAGTGACAGCTTTGGTCATAAAGAGCAGGTGAATAAAATTTGCATATTGCAATGGTTCAGAGGTAGGATTGGGCAAGTTGTTAAGTTGTAATAGACTTCCTTGTAGAGATCAACCAAACATGTCCTGAAGTGATTTTTTGAATGGACTTAACAGATTTTCCATCTGCCAATTTTGGTCCTCGATGGGCTATGTTAATATATTAAAAGCCAAAGCCTGAGATGCTTTTGAAAAGGAAAAAACTCAACAAACCAAAGTCCTGACCAAAGAGGATGTATGACTCACTCTGCAATAGGAACACTAATTTTCTGTCTCTTATAACTCAGAAGTGGTTGAATTTATTTCAGTCAAACTGCTAGCAGAAACCAAGCCTGAAATATTTCAGTACACAAAGGAAAGTTTTTCTGAATTTTTTTAATTAATGAAAAAAGAAGGGCACAAGTGAAAGTATTTTGCAGACTTTAGTGAAGTATTCTTCTTGCTGTCCTCATACATTCATTAAATTGACTATTAATGAAAACGAATACTGGACTCTTACATTCAGTTTTAATTTTACTTAATTCTCTATTTTATTGGAAATTGACATATTCTTACCCTTATTCAAGTACTCTATTTTCAAATGCTTCTAAGCTGTCAGTGTCAGTACCTGACACGGTCTTTGTTCCAACTGTCTATATCTAAATAAATATTTCTCTTCCCTTTATCAAACACATTACAGTAATAACTGTCTCTACTGAGCACAACTTCTGTTACCCAGAAATGAACGAAAGTAGGAAGGGAGGTTTCAACAATGCTTTCTCAATAACTTGTGCTAAGTACGTGTCTGGACACAGCTAAAGCTGAGTTATACTTCGACTTTACTTTTGTCAACCACATGGCAACCGCAAATGTTAGCAAAAAACCATTTTGATGTTATGCTGTTTCATGAGTCCCTCGAACATTGAATATTTCTGGTATCTGTATTTCAGACTACTTTTTCATATGGCTGTCCATTCGTGTTTTCTTAAGAAAACCCCATCTTCCACCCCGTGCATATTTTCTCTTACGTCTGGGTCACTTCATATTGTTTCTTTACCCATTCATGACTGCAAAACCTACAAATTTAGTATAATCAGATTCATTCCCTGTTCACTGGTTTTAATTTCCATTATACACAGCACCTATAAATTTGTCTCATAAACAGCTTGCATAATTTTACTAAGTTAAGCTCACCTGTCAGCATATTTTTTTCAATTTTGAATATTGGTATCATTAAGTACTGCCTCTTGCTGTCAGTCTTCATTTACTTTCTATTCCATGACTTAGAGAGGGTAATTCCCCTGGCCCAATGTCACATAACTTATTTTCCTGAACCACTTTTGATGAATGTTTTTAGACTAACTTGCTTTCCAAGACACCAACCCTTTCTCTCCACAAACTCCAAACAGCAGAATTATATTTTGCTGAAGAAACAACAGGCTGCAGCTTTGGGTCACCTGAATGAATATGCTTGAAATTCTACTCAGTGGGCACTTCATTCTCATTGCAATCACTACAGGGCATCTGGCAATGTCTGCAACAAAATGGCCAAGGATTTTCTTGTGTCAAGTTCTGTCACAGGCATTGCACAATGCACTTCTGAAATTCATGCTTTGTTTCCACTGCTTCTACAGGTAGGCTGTTCCAAAGTCTCACACTTCTAAATACCTAGAAATCTTTCTTTCATTTTCAGTGTCTTCCTTCATGGCCACCTTTTTTCCCCCCCAACTTATCCATCTTCCAAGACTAACATGAAAACAGGTCATCTCCATTTTCAGTCATATTATTGTAACCTTTTCTCTTAGGAGACCTCTGTTGACATCTTCTGCTTCACCCAGAACTGCAGACACTATTCTATATGGACACAGGTCTCACTCAGCCAAACTTCCATGGTATTAATAGTCCCACATCCCTTTGCTGCAGGTATTTTTGTTAGTTCACCCTAAATCTGCAATTACTCATTTTCTTATACTTGAAGATCACATGAAGCTTTTAGTCTGGTGACCAGATAAATTAATCATATAATTTTATACTTATTTCCAATGAATAAGCCTTTGACATTATTGTGAAAGTAATACTAATCACTATTTGCATGATCTTGTTGCTCCTATTAGATCTCATCCCATTACTGTTATTCCTATTGTAAAAAGCATCCAGCTTTTACCACATGATAATCTGTTTTGTATTTGTAATACCCCTATAGGTCATGTTTAACCAACAAACTTCAAAGAAGTATTCCTGGAATATACTGGGAAAAATAAGTAAAAGTGGTATTAAAATCATTCTTTGTGGAATTTCACCACTACTTTTTGTCTCCACACTGATGGATAATGATGATATGATAACCTTTTCTTATTATCCCTTTAACTAAAGCCTTGCCATCTCAGAGTAGTTGTACTAATCTCTAACTGAACCAACTGTCAAGTGGAACTTTGATGTTTAGTCAATAAACACCATAAAAATTTTCTTTTTCATGAGAAAGAGGTATCAAACAAGCCTTCTGCAAACAGGGATCAAGGTAGATGAGAAAGATCTGCCTTTGGTAAGCCCACCCTGTATATTGATAACATTGCCATACTTCCTTCAATCATGCTTCCTGTGATACTTGTGCTGAATCTCTGTCCACAGTTTAGACCATGGAACTGCTATTCTCTTCCTTTTCTGTTTTATATTGGTACAGAAATTACTATTTCTATCCAAACTCACACAAGGTGTGCAAGAATTCAGCCATTTTCTGCTCATGCCTTGCTCCCTGCACGCACAGGGAGCAGATGCAGTAGGGATTCAGATGGGCATCAACACTGGTGCAAGGTGGCAGTTCTGCTCCTCTGCACCCAGGCAGCTCCATTGCCACAGTGGAAGCAATACTGCCAGTGAGGAAGAGGTCTAACACAGCTGCTCTCTGGCGAAGTTCCTCAGCTTGCAGCAGAGTGGTAGGAAAGAGCAGTTGAAATAACTGGTATTCATCATGCACGAAGAGCAAAGAAATGCCCTTATCGCTTACTGGTGAGACAGGCAAATACTTTAATACAGCACCACAGAATAAAAAACATACAAGAAAAGATCTCACTCTTGAATGCCCTTTGGGAAGAACTTCTGGTGCCTTACATGGGGTCTGAGGATCTGCTAGGCTCTACACTGTCAGAGCATCTGTTTATCTGCCATTTTTCTCTCATCATTTTAACCGGTAGGAATGGAATTTAAATGGCAATTACAGCTAAAATTATAAGCTCTTTCAGACTGGAGTTCCTGATCACACAGATTGGGTGTAAGTCAAGAAGAAATACCCCTAGTTCACAACACAGCTGCTTGACTTGGATAGAAAATAATGTTTCTCCCCTAATTCCCAATTTCATTTAAAACTCTGGTTATAAATCACCACCAATGGTTGGACTGACTGAAATTCTAATGCTATACTAACTTTGATTGCATAAACACTACAAAAGAAAGTATTTCAGACTAAATCAGTAAATCCCTCAACTCATTCCATTGTCCCTACATACTGACACTTCATTGTGCATATTACTGCAACAAGAAATATATTTCCATAAACAGTGAAATTAGCAGGAAGAGTTAGAAATGCAGCCTTTGTGATTAAATTATGCTCAGATCCATCACCGCAGAATCTATGCTGCCAAAACCAAGAAATTATGGTCAATGAAAGAAGCTATAAAAAAAAATCTTCATCCTTTATTATCATGTTTATCAGACTTTATATAACTTCATAACTATTCTTTTTTGTAAACAACAGGACACTACCTAAAGGTCAAATCAAAACATTGATTTCACAAACCAAATTCCCCAGGAATTGTCATCATATGGATTACATTAGTTTCTTCAATCATATGGAGTTTCCCATTTTGCCATTTCTGGTAAAAGAAGGGAAAATCTCCTATTTTATTTCATGCCTGTGACCAAGGCAAGTTACGTATATCTGTAATGAAGACTACAATAAAAATACTGAACTATTTACAGCAACTGGACTAACTTACTGCAACCAGACTAGTTACTCCAACTAGTAACTAACACTGCGGTGTAGTGATATCAGTTTCATAAAAGTATCTAGATCTATAAAGATCTACATCTAAAAGGATGTTACATAACACAAATTTGATGGTAGGCACATAGGAAGGGCACAAAGAGCTGCATTATCTTAACCCCAAGGTTCATATACCACATTAACTGTTTCTATAAGTTTGCTGTTACAATTCATTGTAACTGCAAGTGGTTAAAATATTAGGAAATTGTTTTAAAAATGAAAATAACTCATTCTGGTATTGCAGTTTCATACATCTGAAGAGTTCACCAGTAGCTTCTAAAAGATGAGGAGCCTAGCTAGGGTTTTCCTTCAGGTTAGAGTTCCTAAAATACTTTCAAGAGCTCAGGAATGGGAGAAAGAGCACTGAAAGAAAGGCAGTGAGCTCTGCAAGCCCCCAGTGCAGAGCTGGGTGAAGGGGAGAAGGAATGGTGGTGCTGCCCTGCCTATTCCCTGGGTCATGACTCTGACCCCCATTCTGAGCACTGCAAATGCTCATGCCAAAAAAGTGTTATGCTACCACTTCCACAAAGGTCATCCACAATCTGGTCCCAAGGAATTCATTCTCACTGCTGAGAAAAATGCAACTCTCATCAAGAGTAATGGAAATTACACATGTGCTTCAGGACAATTTAAGGCCCTAAAGGAATTGTATCCTCCCTTTACACACACATGTAATTTTCATTAATACCAATTAAATCAATTCAATAAAATTACGGCCAGTTTCCATAGCACAGAATCCCATGCAAAACAACAGCAAGAAGCAACGAGTTTTCTTTTTTTTTTTAAGCCAGATTTAAATAATCATTTGAATTGACATTTTTAATAAAAAGTAATTGTTTTACTCAAAGCAACAGCAGCTAAAATGGAAATTTCAGGCTGCAATTCAATCAGTGTAAATTGTTCAGGAAGTAGGAAAAAACCTTAAAATTAAAAAAAAAAGATTTTGTTATAATTTTCTTTTGTGGCTCAAATCCTGCAGGCAGAATGAAGAACATAGGATATGGACAGAGCAGATGGATCCTTCTGCCATTTATGTATCTATTATATATTACATTTTCTTTCAACTTTGTCCAGCCTTAATTAATATGTACATTAAAATTATTATGTTCGTCTCATATTAATCTAAATAAAAATAGAAAGAAAATTTAAATATAACTGCAGTGGATGCTTCATATTACATTTTCTAATGTACTAGTGAAGGTGAAAGCATGAAGTTTGAGAGCAGTCTCACATTTTTGCAAGCTAGGAGTATACAGCTTAACGTTCAAAGAAGTGATTCTAAGTATTGAATTATTTTAACAGCCCCTGAATTTCAGTGCACACAAGCTCTCCCTATTGCCATCACCCTCAAGAACAAAGCACAAGATAAGAGGAGAATGTGATTGTATAAAAGTTGTTTTTAAGTAATTTCTGTGCTTTGCTGATTCCACAGCAAACATAAGGTAGGCTGGTCCCCAGTGCACAGCAGAAGAGCTTTTGCACCAACATTTGCCCTCTTCTCCCCCACCCCAAACCTGAGCAGTAGGTCCCAGAGCCCCCTTCTGCCCCAGACCAGCAAGGTAACCCTGCTTCAGGTAGTTGCACTGACTCTGAACCCACAGCATCCCAACAGCACAACAGGCCCAGTTTCCAGCCACTGGTAGATACGCAATAGAAAAAATTAGGAAAGGAAATCCAGGTCACGTGTCACACACAAATAAACATATAGGCATCGTAGTATAAGTTCTGTGAGAAGTGTCACAAAAATGAGTTCCTAAACTGATTATAAAAATTATAGTACATAAGGTCTAACAGGAGAAAAGCAGCAAAAGTAACTTTAAAATGAAAAAAAAACCTGCATGGTTATTTTCCTATTCCTGCTCATAATAAGCATATATACTGCACATGAAGGGTAAATGCAAATATTTAAATATTTATCAAGAAAATACATGTGCTTTGGCGGGGGGGAATGTTTTATGTCTAATTTTGAGAACAAGTAAGTTTTAAAAGGTAAATCTAATGCAATGTAATAAAACTGCAAAGTATGTTCTGACCTTCTACTCTTCCCTGCAATACTTACATGCACATATATACACACTTTAATAATACATATCCCAGTGGAGTACAACTGACCCCAGTAAATCCTGCTGTTTCCCCAAGTGCGGAATTAAAAGCTTCATGATCAGAGTGAGAGAACACATTTGTTTCCATTCTTGTGATATCATTTTCCCCCCTCAGACTAGTGTAGCCACTGAAGCCTATGATACTCCACACAGCTGACTCAACTGTATATGTTAAAAAATTTACAGATACTGAAATCAAATATATTTCTTTAAAAAAAGAGGCTTGTATTTTTTTCCCTGAAATAAGCTAGTAGAACATTGTAGAAGGAAAAACAGACACTTTAAAGCAGTAGTTTCAATACTGCACACATTCAGTGAAACCAAACAAACCAAATTAATGTTATTTTGTAAGTACAAAGAATAACCAAGCCACGGAGTCCAGGAAAATTGTGAAATTAAAGACATACAGCTTTGGATATTACATTTTTGCCAAAACAGAATTTTCATGTTACAATTCTGAAGAAGATAGCTTATGCACCTAATCTAGTTTGTTTAGACAATAGAAAAGTAATTTAGAAAACCATGGCATATGTGTAGAAATATATGAAAATCAAGCAACATTCATATGCTTTTGTGTGTAGCATCAGAGATCAACCGTATTTGAGAAAAAATTTACACATATGCATGTTTTCTCTGCAAAAGAGCTGAAACTTCCTTCTGTCTATGTGAGAAAAATAGTCTGGAAAGGCAATTTTGAATCTCAAAAGTCAAAATTATAACTTGAGTAAATAATATTTGTACTTCCTTTGGTCACTGGTCTCCAGTTACCAATTCTCCTCCTTCCTCAATAGCCTGCTGCTACACTGGGCCAACTGGTTTTCCTACCCTTCTCCTTGTACATTTTTCCCCTTTTTTTCCCTTTTGTGTATGTTCTCCTTCATCACTCTCCTTCACGCTTAACATTTCTTTTGCTGCTCATTTTAAGTAATAACTTTCTACCTTTCAAACATCTACCCCATGATTTTCCAGAATAAAAATGTACTAATATGTAGTACCCTTAGACACCTGTATTTTAGTATTTTCAGTCTTTTATGCTTCTAATTCTTCCAAGGCACCAAATACTCCTCAAACTGCCTAGGTCACAAGATGGTGACATTGGAACAATGTAATTCCAAAACCACTGTTTTCTGGAAATGCATTATAATATCTGTTTGCATTTCCAAGCAATGGGGAGAGTGAACACAGCCTTGGCCACTCCTGCAATATTTGGGTGGTTTTTTTCCTAGCTAATATGCTATTTCCCAGGGGAAAGCAGTATTACAAATATAAATCATTTGCAGGGAAGGAGGGTACCTCAATGGACCAGGCACGAAAAGGGCAGCCAGGAACTAGGCTTAGTCTCAGTTCTGTCACTCATATGCTGTTCAACCTAAGAAAAATCATATTTTGAGTAGTGTGCAGCCAAATTTGTTAAGACTGTAACTTAGGGAGGACAGGTGGACATTGTTTCTGTACTGTGATAACCTTCAGATTCTTAAGCTGCAGCTGCAGCAAAGAAAAACGTCACAGTCAAATCTTCTGATTTTCACCCAGTATTGTCAAAACAAAAGCAATGGTGCGACATGCTCTTCACATTACTGGGACTCAGTGTATTGGGAATGCCACTTCATTCCTCTCACTGTTTAATTTTTCAGTATTGATTTTCTTAAGGAGTTAACATGATCAACAAAAGTAACCTGTTCTGGCTTCTTTTTCCGTGCTATTGAATTGCTTCATTTGCTTGCACACTGTAAGCAGAGCAAGTAAGTGACATTCATTGCTTTGTCAAAGGTGACAGTGCCAAGAGATCTGGAAGCAGGCTTGCCTGGGAAGACGTAAGCCTTTCAGCAGAAGGTTTCTTCTTGACAGGCCTGAACACCCACCTGCAGGCAGTCTCCCACCTGAGTTGTACTGAGATACGCTCCTCCACCACAGAAGTTCTTTTCAGTCACAGACCCTTAAGGTTTTGCCACAAACCTCTTATGAGCTCCACTTGCTAGCACTATTTTCAGAACCTGCAAGGGCTCCTCAGAAAACCAGAGGAGTGACGGGACTTCAGAAGGGAAACTCCCTTCACCTCAGGACCTTGGGCACAGGCCTGGGCTGATGCCATCTGAGACACTGTTTCTCAGGCTGGGCACAGGATCACATACAGGAGTGCTTCTGAAACTCCCAAAGGCTTGGTGTCCGTGTGGAGAGGGTATGGAGCAGCTGTGGTGTGTACATCAGTACCCACCAGTACCCTCATGATCTATCACACATCACAACAAGGCTTCACTCAGCACAACAGTCTCAGCTACACCTTGCTACAGGAGGAGGAGCTAAGACCCCCTCCAAACCTGCTAAAGATTCTTGCTTAGCATGAAAGACTTCATATGCAAATTCAGTGATCCAGAATAACCTGATTTTCTATAGTTAACTCTGAAATAGCTCACTGTGTTATGGCCAGTAGATACTGGCTGTAACAGCCCAGAGGTTAAAAAAAAATACAACCAACCAACCAGCTCATTCTCACCTCTTCTCAACCTCTAGACAAATTATTTTGGTAGAAGACTAAGAAGCATCCCTGGTACTGAAAGGATAAAGCTGTTGCACCTCAGATCTCCAAAGAACAAAGCAACTCACTGTGTTCTTCTTTTCTATAACAGCCAAACCTAAGGATATTTCTGGCCTGTGAAAGCAGCTTCCTTTCCCTCTTTATTCAAACCATGAAGGAAGAAACCACAGCTGGCTCAGAGCTGAAGACAGTAATTAGCCTTGAAAAAATTCATTTTGAAGCTAGGCTAAAAAAGATGGCAGTAAGCAAAACTGAAGATGTGGCTTTTATATCCCTCAACAGGTTATAGAATTTTTGGTGGTTATACGTCAGGAGAGCAAAGCTGTTTTCTTCAGAGAGTTACCTAATTCCTGAATAAAATGTCCATAATAAACTGGATGGAATCAGAGTGCCCACAGATGAATGGCACCTAGGTAATGGGATAGATTTCCCAAGAATTACATCAATACTACTAAAACTTATTATTTATCTCAACAAAAATGCAACAACAAAGCCAAAATACACACAAATCCAAGAAATGAGAATAAGAAAATATATTTTTTGTTGCCACAGGAGAATCCATATCAACACACATTTTTAATGTAAATAAAAAAAGCCACATATATCTTCATTCCCCTATGAATAGCAAATATTACTGGGATTGACAATGAAATTACAAAATGGCATCCTGAAATGATGGGCCAGACCCACCCCACAATTATACCTTTGCATGCTTGTCACACAACTGAAAAATTAACCTTTTCATCTTCAGGTTCATCCACTCTGCTTCATGCTAGAAATAAGTCTAATACATATATTTATTAAAAACAAAAAAAAAAAATCCTTATTTAGATGAAAAAGGAAGACAACAGCTTCAAATCTTTGAATAAAGGAGATGACCTCAAGCAATATCTTCAGTTACCGTACTTGCAATCAGAGACGATTGAAGCCTACTCTGTAAAAGATGCACACAAAAAACCTGAACCTCAAACACCTTTCGTGCACTTCACTTACAATTCCTCAGCTCTCAGAGATCTAAAAAGATTTATCATGCTAAATTCCCTGTAGATGATAGGCAGCCAAACATTTAAATGTGACATCCAGAAAGGTAATTTGTCCTTATAAGGAGAGTCCACATCCCTAAGCGTTCAAGCTGTCATCTTATACTTTTAAACACTTAGGGTTTTCGGATGAGCAGTGATAATTTTTAACAAAGCAGAGAGGTCTCAATTTGCAAATTGAGTAACTCATCGAATAAGAAAGTTGGATTTGTAATAGAGTCTGACAGATGTCTGCACCACGACATGACAGTGACAAAGTGCCTCTGAAATTTTCTCTTCAAAGATGAAGTTTCAGCTTGCCTCCTTTCACCTCTAGGAATCCAAATAATATTTTTTGATTATACAGGTGAAAAGAAATTTGGTTTCAGCTACTATCCATTTACATCCAGCAAATAAGTTATGATTATAACACCACACTCTGATCATGAGAAGCTCCAGCAATAACAATATTGCAGCACAATGCGTACGAGTGCCTGGAAGTACAGGAACATGGCAGGGAAAAACCTATAAAAAATAGCTCTGGAGGAAGCTAATTTCTTGAGCACAAAGTTAATTTCTGAAGTTTAAGATATTATTTTAATGTCTTGTAACAAACCACATTAGCAGATTTCTTTGAATTTCACCTTAACATGGATATGGCTTAATAGGAAATTTATGTTAATCATATTCAACTGTATCAACATGAACTGAGAGTTCAGAAGCATTGCTATAGGAATTTGTCCCAGAGAGCCTGTCCAAATAGGTTAATACTCTGCTAATAAGCACTGTGGTCAAAGAAAGCTGTCACTAGTATGTTTTCACATGCAGGAATCACTCAAATACTTGAAAATTTCCAACACGCTACTGAGAAGGAGTACTCATGGCTCCATTTAATGAACACAACTAATGGGGGACAGGGAAAGGTCAATCATCTCCCAGTGGTGACAGAAATGTACTACTTGAGCAACCACTTGGTTTAAGACGCAATCACAAGTGAGGAGGTGCTTCACAGTAGCTGGCTGTCCCCTCGGCCAGAGCAGCACAGCAGGAGAGACAAACAAAAAAGTGTTTGTGAGCCTAGGTGCTTTTTGAGGTTTAGGGAGATTCCAGAACACAAACATTTTGGTAGGAGTGAACAGGTGAGCACTCCTGAGTCCATTAGTTCTTCTTCCTTAAGTAAGGCTGTTGTTCTGGCAGGAATTTGAACTTGCATCCTAGGCCAAAAAGCTCAGTCCTAGCATGGCATCAATTCATAATTGTCTCTAATTAATTCATATGAAAATTACTCACTAAGATTGATCACATATACACTGCTAACACCTAATAAAGTGGCCATTTTTCACTCAAGTATGCATAATCCCTGTGCAATTCTGTGTTTTAAGCTGCAGCCTAACCAAAGATGTAAATATTACTGCCTGTAAGAGACACGGTATGTCCTTAACAACTGGAATAGGACTGAAGGCCTTACTCAATGACAACTCTTCTTAAACGGTACATAGCTGGAAAAAGTTAGTAAAAAGTGGCAACACAGTATTCTTCAGAAGATTTCACTAACTTCTTAGGGCATGCCTTTCTCAGTTGTGCATGGATTTAAATAACCTTGGAGATCTAGAATCATTAGGGCGCAATGCAAATGTTTCTCACTCATACAACTTGGAGAAACACTGCAGAGTCTGCCTCTCTGGGTGACAATGTAACAGCAAATAGCATTCAAAAATGTCAGTATGGTCTACCCTTTTAATTAAAAAAAAATTATGATGGATTTATAAAAAAATGTAAACATTTAGTGGCTAACAAAAAAACCTTTACTGAAAATAAGGGGAAAACCCCCCAGAAATCTTAAACTTGTGCTAATTATGGTGGAGCTAAATCACTGAGAAACTGGCCAAAAGAATTTGGAAGAATAATTGCAATAAAGTGGTGAATCAAGTATATACCAGCTTTAAATTTGAGTTCAGAAAAACAATTCCCTCTGAAAAAGTTATTCTGTATCTGCTTACTTAAGTGTCCTGAGCTGCAAATCCTTCCCAGAAGCAGTTTCTGGAAACTTCCAGGGGCAGCATACAGGCCAAAACGAACATACCCAGTAAGTCCTATAAACTGGTTCTTAAAAGATTTACTTCCTACAAGAGCAGCAGCTGCCAGAGTCTCCCCTTGGGCTCTTATACTGCAGACAGTGACTGATGAAAGTGAAATGACTAGTAGCCTATACCACCAGTTGGTAATTTTAGTAAATGATAAGGCTACATCTTTATGCACCATTTCAGTGAAAAAAAAACATGTTCTTGTTAGTTCAGATTCTCACTAAATAACATTACTAAATGAAATAATGCAATTTCTGCCCTCCTCCCACTCCATCCACCTATTACTTCTAATAGACTCAGACCTTCGCAAAACAGTGAAAATGCATTTAGAATTAACAATGTCTAAAAAAATGTAAGACTGATATCAGGAATTAAGAGATATTTTCCAGAATGTGTATATTTTATGACAAACTCATATGATGTGTAAATTCAATGGATAAAAACCTAGTAATACAGTGAGACTGTACTTAAGTATAGAAGCATTTTAGTTTTCAACATCTCAAAAAGAAGACCAGTAAAACTAATTAAGGAAGCTATGTGAAGGCTAAGAATCTAAGCTAAGGAAACTTGGATGATTAGTGTTATATAAATTCATCCATCTTAAACTCTTAGTCTGTAAATAACATACAAACTAAGACAGTAAACATTACTCTGTGCCTCCCGAGATGATGAGTTACTTTGTCTTCCACTGCAGGAATTTTTCCTGTCCCAGGAAAAAGACATTTGCTGCAGCAGAAGACATTTGCTGCAGCAGAAGACATTTGCTACCTGGAAGAACTGTCAATCCTACACATCCATTTTATGTATCTGTTACTGCAGAACTGAATGCACTGATGAAGAAAACAGGTGAAACTGTGTGTGCTGTTGGAGATCTAAACACGTCAGCATGTAACATGAAGACTGTTTCAGTTCACAGCCATGTAATTGCTTTGCCAATACACCAGTAGTTAAATAGTTGAAGAAATTTGTCAAGAGAATTGCTGAGCATCTCAGTCAATTTCCAGCCCACTTAGAAATATCCTTTAAGGCACTGAAAATTCAGTCAGACATGGAAGAGACCAAAGTGATTGCACAGTCATGAATAGGATATCCATGTAATCACAGAACCAGGATCCCCACAATCATTAATTATTTTCTGGTGTAGTTAAAAAAAATCCTTGCCTACCCCCACCCCCTCCAACAAGAAAAAAACAAACAAAACCCAAGCAAAAACCAAACAAACGCAAAGAAAGTGCTAATGCTTTTCCAGGGAGATGTTTCCATGTTTGTTTGGGGTTTTTTTGGCAATGTGTCAATACCAGACAGATGAGTGGAAATTCACCGGCTTCTCTGCCTCTCAATGACAAGCCTCAGCAGGCTAGGACCAGCCTTACCTCTGGAATGGGATGGTACACCAGTGCAGTGCTTTTTAACTTGCATTAGCAGTAACAGCTATGTTCTGCTATTGAACAAGTGGCTGTGAATATGTTATTGGGCACCCAATCAATAAATTGGTAGTCTCCGTAGGCTGTTATGATAAATATTTTCCATCTGTCCACCAACAAGTGCTCTTTTTGACTACAAAAGTTATTCTCTAGCCCTGAACTTTATATTCATGCCTGAGTTTGATTTTATAACCAAATAATAAAACAGCAACCATTATTCTTTTTTTGGAAGAATTCAAACATGATCTCACAGAACTAGATACAAAATGACTAAATGAAGAAAACACTCCTGAGTCCTGCCTACAGGTAAAAGCAAGGTAAAACCACCACATTTTACATTAAATGGTAAGATGTAAATTTAATTGAGAACCCATAAAAACACTTCAATCGGACAGCTTCTCATTTGAGGATACAAACTACACAAATCTCTTCAGTCCAAGCATGAAACCCTAATTTAGCTAAAAGGCAAGCACAACTGCTTCACATGAATTTTCTTTTCTCAAAGTTCAGGGTGCCCTGTACTGCTCACCATTATCCTCTGTACTGGATTGTTTATTCCTGAAGATCTGCCAAGCTTTTACCATACTTTGCAGGCGTAAAAAGAACCATTCTGATATAAAACTCTTGGAAGCCATGCAGGTTGTAAGAATACCCACCCATTCAGCTCTCCACCCTAGTGGTGCTCATGGCATGATGAGACCCTATTTCCTCACACAGTTTATCTGGCTTTAAAAGATACCTTTTCCTGTTCAACCCTTTTACTGGATAAAGTCAGTGCCACAGTCTGTACCTCTTTTCTACACGTACTTCTAGTCACGGGGAACGATCTGCTGATCTTAGATCCTGAAAACAAATGGACAAGGCTCAGCTGAGTCAACACAAACCACTATAGCTAGAAGATATTAAATTAAATACCACCTGCTCTAGATCCATCTTTCAAATACAGAAATGAGCTGAGATTATTCACCTGGTATAAAATCCCAAAGTTCCTTCCTAAGGGCCAGGTCAGTGCAAACAGCAGCCTTTGCTCTGCAAGGGCAAGGGAAAGACAATCATGTCCTCAGGGCATTCGTGCAATGGCTGCCCACACAACCTTAATCCTTCTCTCTTGTATGCTTGTCTTGTTTAAACTACATTCCTAATCAGTTTCCATTGCCATGTTTACCTTTTTTTTAACATCTCCTTTTCAACACTTTTCTACCATTGAATATTCATATTTTGCATAGTTTCAGATGTTTTCATTTACATATTTCTAGAGCACCTAATTTTATCTCTTGCTCATATTTCCAACCTCTTTCTGTCCTTCTGTATTATAACCTTCTCTGTATTTGTTGTTATATCCTAATTTTATGACCATCTGTGAATGTAATTAATGTAGCATTCAATCTTCCTCCTACATCCCTAGTAAATATGTTAGATTTAACTTGTACTGCAGATTCTAGAAGCACTTAGTTGCCATATTCCTTAAAATCAGTGGTTTAGCACTTCTCTTTATTCTCCCTACAATTACTTTTTAATACCATCAACAACTTTCACATGGAGCAACATAAACCAAATTGAGGTACAGCACTAAATTAGTTCTTAAAAGTTTACATTACATAAAACATTAGTGCATGAAAATCTTTTAAAAAAGATTTTTTAGTATGACTTACTTTGTTTATTGTTCATGGTTCTTTACCTTTCCTACTATTGTTCCAATATCTATCCCATTACTCTTCTGTACTAAGATATGAAGTCACAGAAGGACAGCTCTCCCACATACACTTTATGTCCAGTCAGCTGTTAGAGACTGAATTTATCTTGAAGGTGCCAAAGGCAAATGCAGGATCAACTATGTACAGCCACAAAGAAACAGAGTGCCCCTCTCAGTTGAACTGATGTTCTCAACAGAAAGAAATAGTGCAACTGACTGCAAGACAACACTGCACGATACAATGTAATGTTCATTCATTTTGTTCAAGGACAACTGTGGCAGAATGAGGGTGCAAGAGAGGATGTATACCAAATCAACTATTCTCTGCATCTGTACCTCTCTTTCTTAGAAACTTCTACAGCCTTTCTGACCAGCTACCCCAGGCAGTGCCAGCTGGTTGCACCTCAGCCCCATGGAGCTCACAGACTACTTGAGCACAGCTCCCATCCTAGAACTTGGTCTGGTGTGAGATGGCACAGGGGACTGCAGCTAAGGCAGACTGGATAGAGCAAAGCTGATGATTATGAAGGCTGACTCCACTAATTCACCCTGAGAGTGAGCTTCACACCTATGCCTTGAGAGGCTACCTAGAACAGAGGCTAGACAGTGTTAAAGGAATAAAGTAGGTATTTATTACAAAGGCCTTCAGAGAATACACCTTGGGCAGTACAAGAGCCTGGACGAGGCTACACCCCAGATGGATGACAGATCACATGTTTTCACACTTTTATAACTTTTGGTCCATTTACATATTGGGGTTAATTGTCCAATTACAGCTTCAGGGTATGAAGTCCCATCCTCACAGTTTGCTCTCCTCAATTTGCCACTGTTTACACTTTTTGGGCCTGAAGCTGCAACGGTGTCCTTGGTTCTTAGGCTGGAAAAGGATTGTATTGTCTAACTAAGCTGTGAGGAGAACTTGCTTACACTTTATATGAAGTTCAGAGTTATATACTAATGCAGTACAGAATCTGGATAATATGGAAGCTAAAACTTAAGGCATCAACACCATCATTGCACAGTCAGAACTTTGGGGATCTCCCAGTTGCAACTTATGTAAATGTTGCAATCCTGCAGTCCAGGCCTACTGAATAACATGCCACAGGCCTTGTGTCCCTTGGTCATGTAAGTCTGGTCATACCTGAATTACAGATTTTGGTTGGTTCCCCAGAAGAATTTCCTTCTCCTCTAATCCCCTCACAGCACAACAGGGCAAGCAAGGATAATGGGGCCCACACAGCTGTTGTTTTCCACAGATTTACTCAATAGCTTCATGTAGCAAAACATTATTTCTACTCCTCCGCTTCTTTCAACAGGGTATCTTCCTTGCATTTCCTTGTGTGAAATTTCTAGGAGGAATGCAGAAGGGGAAGCAGCACAGTTCTAGAATACAGTTCTGGTGGGAAATGTGGTGTGATGCTGCTAGTGCACCCCAGGGAAATACAGTAGGGAGAGCTCAGTCAGGGACAGGAGGGGAAGAGGACAGCACAGCTTGGCTCAATGACTCATTCCCGTGGCTATACCAAATTTCTCCTAATGTGAGAGTCAGTGCAGAGCAGATTGACCTCCCATCCCTGATGGAGCCAGTCAGCTCTGTGGCTCTAGCTAAGCAGTTCTCAGAGAAGCAATGAGAACAAAGGACGCAGGGGACAGGACTACAAAGGAGATATGTCTGATTACCACTTCCTTATCAATAAGCCTAAACTATACATAGAGAAGGTAAATGGAAGCTGGAATATATTGTCCAGAATCTCTGAAGCCAGCAATATTATTCTTCAAACAAATTGCTATTACAAATATAGAAACTGAAATATATAGAGGTACGCAACTTCAATAAATTCTTAAATTGATAGTGAAGTCATTCTGATAGGAAGTCACCAGGATAACTACCTTTCCTCTGACAAATTTCAAATCCATGTCTAAAACGATGTGTTCTCAATAAATCTGAGTTTCCTAAATTTTACAAAGCATCATGTTTCAGCATGTGCAGGTATGTGGTAGAATAAGCACCATGGAAGTTGCAGGACTGTCCCCTTGAAAGGTACTTTCAGAAATAAGTTAGACAGGCATCTATCAAAGAATATTTTGATTCTAGCAATGTGTTTGGAAACAATACTTATGTTTGCATATAAATTATTATTGGGAGAAGGGACAAGATGATTACTAGCATTTTCTTCCAGGTCCACCTCTTAAAAGGCTATGATAGATATTCATATTATGAAACAGCTGAACCAATTATTACAAACATTTTTGCAAAGTTCAGTTCATCACAAGTGTCAACTGTAATCCTTAGCCTGAGGCACCAGGAATGGAACATGGTCCTTAGCAATTTTTCTGCTTACTTATTATGCCCAAACTTCTGTTTACTCAGATGCCAGTGTACAATACCTAAGTTAAACTTGACATGACAAGACTCTTCATCTAAACTCATTCCTTATTCTATAGTTACTTTCCTAACAGATCTAAACTTCTACTTATGTATGTAACATAATCAGTTATTCTGTCAATACTCTGGATTTAAAGTACTTTGTGTTTGCTCTGCCCTTAAAAAGTAATTGACTTCCAGAAATATTTTATTCATGATTAGCAAAAAGCTATCATCAAAGTCTACATTTAAAGCTTCTGATCAACTTAAGAGACCAACAAAAATAGAAACAATCAAAATATTAAATAATTTCCTGTTGAAATATTTGAAACCTAAGAAATTTTCAAAATTCTCCTATGTTAGAAACATATGTTTAGAAGAAGGAAGAGTGAATAAGAATTTGAATTTGCCTTTAAACTACATTCTATCTTCAAAATAAAATCTTGATAACTAAATAATCTTCAACAGATCTACAAAAGAACAAAACTGGAATATCTGGGACAAGTGGTCATGGCAGACTGAATTCCAAACACTGAGGCAGTACAGTTTGTAATCAGCCAATGTTTGTAGTAAATTTTCTGTCCAGAAAAGTTTAATATTTAATGAAACACTTCACTAAATGAAGCTTACCTACAAAGGAAAGAAAACTTACTGCCCAGAACATATGCTTTGAAAGCAATGGCAAAAGCTAAAAGCAACCAGTTTCATGTCAGTCTGTCAGAAAGACCACAGAAAAATGAATGGGTATCAGGAGAGGTGTCAAGGCATAATCAGTGCATATTTAAGATGGAAAGGAAGAATCAAAAGCTTAAACTGCTGAAAGGGCAACTGCCACATGAGGTTTTTATCTTTAGTAAGTTTCCCCTACAAAACAATGTGGAAGATCTATTACATCACGAATTATAATACTATCTGTGAATTAGATTGCTGATGGATCAGACAACATGGGAGTAAACAGTACAGTGGGAATACAACCCCCTAAGCAGCTACACAGGTCCAGTAGTAAAACAAATCTTCAGGTCAACATAAAAAATACCACACACACACATGAATGCACACACACACGGAGCAAAGGGAATCTGGTTTTGATATTAATGGGTTTTTCAGAACCTGCAAACTGTTGGAGGAAAATCATCTCAAAATTTGTTTGGTGAACTAATAGCTCTTTCATAGCGAAGATAAACGTAAGAAGGCTGAGCGCAGTAATAGACGGCACCATCTAAAGGAGATACATGTAAAGAGTATTAGGATGAAAAAACCCAACATCATTTAATGCAAGGACTAGTGCCTTTAATCCAACAAAGAGATCATATCCTAAGGGATGATATCAAGCATTCATCAGAAAGCAGGCTCATAAATATTTTCGGAAGTTGCTGTCTATGTTAGAGAAAATGCATCAGAGATTTTCAGCAGCTGATGTGAATTGCATTTTTATTGTTTTTTTCACTAGCAGTAGCCCAAAGAAGAATATTTGTAAAACTGTTCACAACCTCCCTACAATACAGCAGGTTATATATAGAATCCTACCTCTGAATCTGTGAGAAGTCCATTCACAGACACAAGGACACTGCAATCCATCACTGTGCAAGTGTACATTCAACTTGTTTATCAGCAAAGCACCAAAATTCAGTGTCCATTCTGTTTAATGTTTCAGTGTTAACACAGGGAAGAAAGCAACACTTCATTGTACCAGCTGAGAGACCTTATCAAACTGCTTTGTACACGTCATGATGATTCTGCCATTGTCCTACATTTGCATGATGACCTGAACTCTGCTGGTATGTTTGTATTAGCAAACAACTTCTATTTTTATAACTTTTCTTAAAAAAAATTAAAGCAACATTTCAAAACAGAAGAAAAACATTATATTAGTTGAACAAGAATTAGATCACATTAAGGATCTATAATCTGGAATAATCTGAAAGTACACAGTATATATAAAGTGGGTGAAACCTCTCTAACAGTTCTTATCTTCCCTACACCTGAGGAGATACAGTGGTGCACCTAGAAGACTGATGTTCTCCTTTGACTCTTCCAAAAGCCACAACAACAATTCCCAACCCTGATCCTTTTATATAAATTAATTAACCTTCACTGCCCATCTCCCTCCCTTTTATTTTGGTAATGTATATGTCTCATCAGAAGGGCAGTCCCCCTTCCTATGGTTTTTAAAATCACACTGATGAAAACAGAGCAAAAACAGCAAGTATGCATAGCAGGCAGTTTCTAAGAGGTCATATCTTCACTGCATTAATCCAGGGATAGCTGCAGTATATCATTATAGCTATGTTGATGCCATACCTGTTTTTTAAAATACTTGTAAGATATAGTAGACATATTTAATGAAAAATGTATGTCACTATCATTTCCTTTTACTAACTTCAAGCTACAGAATTCAGTTTCTAGCGGAAGAATGTCTGCCTCCTGAATGACGATCTAAATGACCTTTCACATCACCTTAAAAAAGTAGCATGTATCATTTTGCTGATTTTGATCTATTTTCATTTTTAAAAAGCAAAAATAAAGTCAACTACAAGAAAGCATATAAAGTAAAAACCAAAACTATATCCCAAAGTATCTGTCATTTGCCGAAGATGTAGTCACAGTGAGCCCATTCCTCTAAGTCCATGTCCAACTCAATATTTTTTGGGGGGAAGGGGTTTTGTTAGTTTATTTGGTTTGGTTTTTGGAAATGGACTGGTTCACCTGTGTGGCAAACCCTGATGCAAGGCTAGTGTCCTTCCAAATCTTATATAACCAAGTCAAGTGACCATTTGGGGCTAAGAACTACACCAGTTTTCAGCAGAAAGGAATGTTCCTCAGGAAAATAAGATAATGGTCTACAAAGGCAGCAATAGTAAATACTGACCCAATGAATGTAGAACAGCTAAGAAATGTATACTAAATGGGACACCAAGGAGCAGAAAGATATCATTCATGACACATATTACTAGCATGTGCATGCCTGCAGAAAAAAAACAAACAGAAAATCAGAGTATTTTACAGGTATTTTTTGATAAATGTTATCTCTGGAGCTAACACAGTATCTGAAAAAAGATGTGCACCAAAATCCTGTCCAATAAAATGATATAATATTTTGAATTTATATTATATTTCTTATTTTGCAAGAACAGCAGTTGATGAGGCAATGGATAGGGATTTCTAGCTATAAAGAAAATGGTTTGATTCAGCATTGTCATATTTACAGGGGTTTCTTTTCATTCTCAAGACATGGTCACATTAGTGTTACAGGAAAAAAGCAGTCATAAGAAAATTAATGATTATGTTCTTTGTGGGTTTTCTTTTTTTTTCTTTAAGTGTATGAGAAAGCAGAATCACAAAAGCTACTCAAAAATGTCCCCTGAATTTCCATTGCATTTCCCAGTAAGTGCAAAATAACAGGAACAGAATAATACTATAATAACTAAATGGGCTAACCAGAGAACTTCTGTCCACAAAACAAAATCACTGCGATAAATTGACAGCAACTGGGTTGGTGATGTAGAGAGCCTGGCCCCCTCTGCTGTCTATTTTGTGCTTCTTCTAAAATCCTTCTAGTAAACCTACAGACTTAAAGAATAATGTTTTTGTATTTCTGAATGTCTTCCTCTGACTTTGACGCTGACAGATAACCCTGACAACTCCTACAGAGAATGATAGATCTACATGCTCGATCTGGAAAAGATGGGATTTAGAAAGGAAAACAGGATCATAAGAGGTTAAAAATCATCACCCATCTTTCCATTTGTGTAATTGGGGATCATAAGCTTGTACAAAAAGTGACAAATTCCTTTTGGTGACTAAACACTCTAACTGGGAGACAAGATGGAGATATACACACAGGCATATCATCAAGCAAAGGCATTTAATATCTGACTTAAAAGTAAAAAAATACAACGTACATTCTAAATGTACTGTCTGTAAAAATGAACTTTTTCAATATGTAAGTTATATTGTGATCAAAAATGCAAATGTAGCATAACTTTCATATGCTTTAAATATACTGATTTGTTACTATACTGAAATTGATCCTGAAAGGGTACTGTAAAATGAAGTATCGTCATTACTGTTAAAGGCTCATCAAGCTCCCTTAAAACTTCTTTCATAGAACGTCAGAATATTGCAGGAACAAGAAAAAACATGAGGCATTTGCATGGCTTTGCCCCTTATGAACCATGCCCCATATTCATTTTTTAAATCCCATGCATTGGGGATATAGAACATCTCTTGGGACATAGAACATCTCCTCTGACCCACATCAACCCAAACTTTAGTCTCTTGCTCAGTCCACTGGATTCCCCTTTCTGTGTTTGCCTAGAGCAGCCTGCTTATGCACACTAACAAAGCAAAAGAGACGTACACCATCGAGGTTGCAGCATTTCTTAAAAGTCTGTAAAATTCATCATGGAAAACAATACTAATTAAGGCCAGAGCAAACCTCAATGAAATAAAAAAAAAATATTTGCATTAGACGTCTGATTTACACTTCTCAACAACTAAACTAGAGAATTAAGTCAAGCCCAAATGAAAAATAAAACCTTTGATAGCCAGCCTATATTGTATTGGTCTGAACTCTGCCAAGGCTGAGTCTTCACAAAAAACTTTCACAGAAAGCAGAATTGAATCAGGACCATTCTCTGAAATTATGTGAAACACAAACGAAAAGAGCTGCTGTCAGACTGAAGCTGAACCTAACCTGAAAATAAAACTAAGAGTCTACTGGATTGACTCCATACCCAGCTCTATTTTCAGCTCAGGTACAGAGAAATCAAGGAGAAAAGGAAGCCTTTGCACCATTTGCAAGGAATTCCCTTCCCTAGCACTTGTTTGGTGACTCTCTCCAGATCTTAACACTACTGTTACATCCATAAGAGCTTCTGTCTCTAGCTTAAGCAGAAGTCCTGTTTGGAGAAAGATCTTCACTTTCTCTCCCCCAGCATTCCTGTCCTTCAGATTAGCATTTCAAAAGCACATCAAATCTCCTTCTTTCAAAGTGTGACAGCCACAATAGTTTTATCACATCATTACAATAAAAGAAAAAAATCATCATAGCTCTATAGTTGGAATGCTTCACAAGCTCTCATCAGCACCTGAGAAGTAAGTGTTACTATACTCATATTGTAAGTGGAAAGAAAATCAAACACAAAAAAAGGTATAACTGCCCAAGCCACTCAGACGACTGACACTGGTGATGATAACACAACTACAGCAGAATCCACTCTCCTTTGCTACATGTACTCCCTGAACAGCCCTTCTTCCACAGGCGAAGCCTGAAGAGCAGTGAAGTCTGGGCCAGGGGAAGGAATACTTCTTTACAAAACAGGAGAACCCTGAAAACATTCTAGCTTTAGACTAGTTTGCAACTATGCTGGACAACATTCTGTGTTCTAAATGCATTCTATTCTCCACATCAGTAGATTTCTCTGTCCACACAGCCAAAAAGGTGTGCTTTTATCTGATATAACACTAGCACAAGTAAGATAATTCCTGCAATCTTATTGAAAACAGCAATGAAGAAAATGCAGATTTCACTTCCTTGAATTCAGGCAATGCCAACAATGGGAAGAGATACAAGCGCTAAGTGTACCTCGCTTCACCTTCATGGAAACCAGTAACATCTTGTCTTGGCTGTTACAGATAGATAACTTGCATGAGACACATTGCTATTAATAAATACATTTTCAGTAAAGATACAGTACAATAAAGATTAATTCGTACGTTTGTCTCTCCCCGAGTCAGTCTGTCAGAAGTGCGGGCTTTTACTCAACAGTAAATGCATCATGATATAACAGGAGTTAGTCTATGGATCTGTCCTGTTTTTCTACCTAGTGTGAATGTTCTCTTACTCAGTAACTATTACACTTTTCTATTTACCCAACAGCACACTTACCCATCTTTACAGAGTGCGTGAAAATAAAATGTTGCACTGTTTGGCATTCAGGTAAACATCTGATTTGTTCCAACAGGAACAGAATTCATGCCAACATAATCATATGTAAGAAAAAAGTTGTAATCCAAAGAATAATCATCACCTACAAAGTCTCCATAAACAATGGGGAATATACTGATAATCTGGTAATCCAAAGCAACACACACAAAGGGTGACCATCAATAGTCATTGATGATTATTATGGCCAAATTTCAGACTTCAGCAATTTTTACTCTGATCTGGAAAACAACAAGCAATGAAGTAAAAATTACATCAAACTAAAAAAACAAACAAACAAAAAAAAAAAAAAAACCACAAAAAAGCAGTGGTAAATAAACCTCTTCAAAAAAAAATAAACATCTAGTGAACAGCTATGACGCATGCAAAAGCTGTCCCCAAAAGTTTCAGTTTTCAAAAATTTCTGATAGCATGGATTCATATGGTCATAAATAATTCAGTTTCATAGCCATAATATTAAATAAACAAACACATATATAAAGTAGTATCACATTACTCATATCCTACAAATTATCCTTCTTTCAAAACAATTCAAGGAGTTTAACAGGTATGCTTTCATCAAGGCCTAGTATTTTCTATTTGCATAATATCACTGATAAAGAAGTGCTGTTTGAAAGAGTTACTCTCTTATGTCACCTCTTTCATGGTAGCTTTTTCTTTAAGCATCTTATTGACCCTCTATTACATCACTCTGATGGAAGGCTGAGCACCCTGATTATGTACGCCAGATCCTTTACACTTTTCCACCACTAATTTTACCATGAATTAGCATTTAAAATAATGTACACTGCATGCTGCAGATTTTTTAGTTTTGCATAGATTTATCCATGTTTTTAATTTTATTGTTACTATGAATTCTCAGAAGCCACTACGACATATGTTTTGAATATGGATTAACAGAAGTAGGCACTTCACATATTTCAGAGGACACAGTAAACACGTTCTTGAACAGTAGCATATATACAAAATAATATTTAAAATATAGTGTCTAATTAGAGTTTTGCTTAACAAGCAAAATTATGCTTCATTAATGATCCCAATCAAAATAATACTTTTTAATGTATTATTAAATCTACTGATTTAATTAGACACAGAATCAGGCCCCAAAATGTATATGTGTTTTATGTAACACATTTTAATTCCACACTACATTTGCTACAGGAGAGGGGGAAACACCCCTCTATTATAAACCTTATACTTAAAGAAATGTTTTTATTTTTAAATTCTACACTTGGCCTTCAGATCTCTCACATTTGACCAATTTAATGGAAATAATCATTTAGTATCTAATTTCATACATGTGCAACAACGGCATGACTGTAACAGATTACAGGAAGCTTTACATTTGATTTAAGAAGATATATATAAAAGCATATTTAACTGACATGAGAGAAAGCACAATGCAAAGCATTTCCATTAACTACTATTGTTACTTCATATATACTGCTAAAAGTGAATTCTCTTGTTGATCAACACTGTCCCGTTTTGTGCTTTTATTTGTTTACTCAAAAACAGAAGGAAAAGTCTAAACTGATTTTTAATTAAATGCTTCATGAATTTTCCTCTGATAACTTTATGAATATCCTATATTCCTCATCACAGCAAAGAGGAAAAAAAAAAGGATTACTGTAGATTCAGAAAACAACTACATTTTATAGCATGCTTATATTGCTGTCTGCTGCTCAACAATTTGCATTGGAATTGTTGCTAGGTATTCACCTTTGCTGATATTTTCCCTAAAGATGGGAAAAGCAGGAATCAGTATGTACTGACAAGTCAAAAGTAGATTTTTAGGGCAGAAAAACTATAAAAATATTGTAAGGATATGACAAATGTGATTTCTTAACTTAGTACAGAATAACACCATTTAAGCAGAATAGAGGAATATAAATCTACGTAGAATTCTTCTACGCTGATGGACAATTAAGTAGGAGAAGTATTCCTAACTGAGCTTTGCTTTTGAGACAGCAGTTAGACAGACTTATTTGAGAGCTCTATCAAAGTAAGTAACCACATCTCAAATACAAAAAGCTGTTTCATCATTTACAGTTTTATCACATCATATAGCATAACTTTCACATGAGAACAAAGGTCATTTTAAAGCAAACTGTTGTTCTAAGGTAACTTTTAATTTGAGGACTAAATGTAAATTGCTATGGTGAATGCACGTTAGGTCACTAAAACAACGGTAGCTAAACTCAGATGTGACCTAGCAACCCAGGTGTTCAGGAAAAGTGCTGTTAACAGTAAGGATTGATGATCTAATCAAACTGTCACACTCAGATCCTCAGCAGGGTGGTTGGAGGGGAGGTGGAGGAGGATAATATTCAGAAAGCAAGCACATGCTTAGTGTTACTTTAAATTGATGCTGACATTTTCAATTGTAAAAAGAAATTTTTTCCTAAGTAATATAGGAAACAACTCTCCTAACCTTCCGGAGGATATCAGATAATCAGAGAGCTTGTTTTGCAAAAGCCAACTTCTCAGATGTGTGACTTTATGAAATACGAACTATTAGACATTTTAGAGATTCAAGATGATAGCAAGTATTTTAAAGCTTTTCTTTTACTTAGATAGGCATAAAGCAGTATTTAGCTAACTCTGTACAAATGCACTTGCTATGCATATACCATAAAGTAAAATAATTAATAAACCTATCTATTTGTCCTAGTACCTCTATGCTTTCTGCCCTCATGCTGTCTCTTGACTGTATCACTAAATACTCAGAAAACTGACAAGCAAAAATGTCAAGAAGTGAGCAAACAAGATGAAATTTCAGTGGTCTAA
>VZSE01012611.1:69446-161946 GCA_013398275.1 Promerops cafer | reverse complement strand
TTCAACTGGGCTTGTTTAGCCTGGAGAAAAGGGTGCTGAAGACCTTATCACTCTCTACACCTACCTGAAAGGAGGCTACAATGAGGTGAGTTTCTTCTTACAAGTAACAAGTGATAGGACGATAGGAAATGACCTCAAGTTGAACCAGGGGAGGTTTAGGTTGGATACTAGGAAAAAATTCGTCACTGGAAGGGTTGTCAAGCATTGGAACAGGCTGCCCAGGGAAGTGGTAGAGTCACTATTACTGGAGGTGTTTAAAAAATGTGTAGATGTGTAACGCAGGGAAATGAGTTAGTGGTGAACAGAGCAGTGCTGGGTTAATGGCTGAACTAAAAAAATCTCAGAGTTCATTTCCAATCTAAACTATTCTATGATTCCATGATATTTGTTTAAAAGGACCAACTCTTAATCAAGCATCAAATATCACCTTGCATTTCAACCTGGAATGATACAAAGGGCCATGAGGATGATCAGAGGGCTAAAGCACCTTTCCTATGACAGCAGATTGAGAGAGTTGGGGTTGTTCAACCTGGAGAAAAGATGGCTTTGGGTTGACCTCATTGCATCCTTCAAGTACTTGAAGGGAGCTTATAAAAGAGGTAGACAGTGACTTTTTGCACAGGCAGCTAGTGGTAGGACAAGGGAGAACAGTTTTAAACTAAAAAGGAGATTTATATTGGAAGGTAGGATGAAATTCTTTACTCAGAAGGTGGTGAGGCACTGGAACAGGTTGCCTGGAGAAGCTGTGGGTGCCCTATCCCTCAGAGAGTTCAAAGAGGGGTTGGATGGGGCTTTGAGCAACCTGGTATTGTGGAAGGTGCCCCTTCCCATGGCAGGGGGGTGGAACTAGATGGCCTTTACAGTCCCTTCTAACTCAGGCCATTCTATGATGGCAAGAGAAGGTGGAACGATCTGTATGAAACTGACTTATGAAGCCTCGTAATTACTACTGTTCTATACATAGAACAGTGCCATTCAAATCAACTTCCAGGATCAAAAGGTGTTTTAAGATGCACTATGCTACCGTTACTCTTTCCTTACAAAATATACTGTCAAGAGACAGCAGCAAAAGTTTCTGTACAAAACAAAAACCCAAGCTAGAACAGCCAGCGTTCTTTCCACCATCTTGGAGAAGAGAGGGACCTCATTATGGTATTCCAGGACTTAAACGGCTGCTGCAAAGAGGAAAGAGGCTCTCTCTTCACAAGGAAGCACACAGAGAATACAAGGGGCAAAAAGTACAAGTTACACTGGGAAAAAAAAAAACAGAAAAAAAATTATAGCAAAAACAATAATTCACTGGAGCAACTTCCTCAGGGATGTGGCAGAGCTCTCATCACTGTGAATTTTCAGTATGTGATTGGACAAAGTGCTAGATAATCTCCTCTAGGTTCCCCTCCCCCACAAAGGTCGGAGCAGATGATTTTTGGAGTCCCCTTCTACGCTGGGCTGTCCTATGACTCTACCCACCAGAGATCAGTACAGAGCACGCCTTGCAGGCTCATATAGCAGAAGATTGTCTTTACAGTACAACAAGACCTCCATGTTTCTACTACTTAAGTCTCAGTCAACTTTTTTTTTTAAACTCCTCACTGTGGAGGTGATTTTAGAACTGCATTCATGGTACTGTTCACTCCAGAACATGTTTCTCTAGTATCTTCTTTCCACTTTGAGGTGCTGAAACTTAAGTAAACCTGGACAAACAAACATTTGTACTTAATAATTATGCAGCTGTTTTGGCTGCAGAAAAGTAGTCCTGATGGCATCATAACGATGCAAGAATTATGAAGTGTGTGGCTAAAAAGTAGAAAGTAAGCTTCTACCATCAGTCATATACAGCATTTGCCACAGAACTTCTGTTTTCACTTCCAAAGTTTACAAAATACTCCTCTTGATTCTTTAGAATGTATGGAAAATATTTCATTGCAGCATGGTTTCCATCTCCTTTACAGTGTTCTCAATAAATATTTGTGTTGTATTATATAGACTGTGACAAAGTGAAACAAAACAAAGACAGAAAGTGAAAAGACATGGTATCACCCAAGACATGGCACACTTCACATCTATAAATGTCACAATGTACAACCCTCAAAGCAGTGTAACACAGTCTGCAGAATTGTCTGGAAAGGTCCTTTGCTACCAGTCCCACGCAGGTAAAAAGGGATCTGGAGATATATTGCCATCCTAGTCCTTACCCTCTTGGCCTACATGGTTGCCTTACACAGTGGAAGCAGCAAGCTGAGACACACAGCTGAACAACGTACTTTCAGCTGACGGCAACAGAGGAGGGATCAGTTTGCAGCTTGCAACTTTTTGGCTGATGTTTTCCTTGGAAACTGTGTTTTCCTTGGAAACTGATGATGTTTTCCAAGGAACTGTGTTTTCTTCANCAGCTTGCAACTTTTTGGCTGATGATGTTTTCCTTGGAAACAAGGAACTGTGTTTTCTTCGGAAACAAACCGTTGTGAAATAAAGCTGGCGCTTTCAGCAGCTGCCCACACCATCTTCCACGGATTCACAGACAATGTTAGCATATGCTTGCTAATGGAACTAATAACCTATGCTCTAGACAGTACTTGATTGTTTATGAATGTGAGATCATCATTTATATCTTGTTATGATGCTTAAAATTAGCCAAAGGTGCTCACTGCAGGCAGCATGAATCCCATTAGGTACTCCCTCTATTTTCTAACCATAGCAGCTAAGCCTTCACAACAGGAAGACTGTTGCTGACTACAGAGATTTCCAAAACATCTCACATACCTAGCAATTAAAATAAACTTACTTCAGATTGCCCCTCCTTCTGATCTAAACTTTAATATTGCCAGGATTTGATAGGAAGAAAAAATAATGAGCAGTAGCAAAATAACTTCATTCTTTTACAGTCCTTGTAAACGTGTTGTTTTTCTTTCTGAAAAGATGCTGAAGTAATCACTTGTCTTTGTGAGAGCAGTCTTCAAAAGTATAAATGTCTGCCTAGTATTAATTTCTTTGTAGCAAAGCAAATGCATATGATGTGTGTACAGACAACAAGGCATGAGGAAAGCTGTGAATTTTCAGCACATCTTCTACTTCCAGTACCTGAGGTATCACAGGTAGCCCCGATGGCTTCCTTATATTCCTTGGTCAGCCACAGACAGAAAAACACTCAGGCAGCAAGTGATTATGGAGCCTGTACCTATGGAACCTGTTTCACACTCTGACTAGTATAGCATCAGAAGAGAGCTGAGCACCAAAGAGAAATACGGCTTGCAAAGGTCAGATAAGCCTCCAAAACTTGGAAAGCTGAGCATGCATCTTAGGCAAAACTTCAGCTCCCAAACACTGCTAAAATTGAGTCCTTTACACACACGCATCCTCTCATCACAAACTTCCAAATAGTAAATATTTTAAGAAAAAGCTACATTTCTTTCCTTAGGGCTTTTCCAAAGTATAATTATGTAACTCTCCAAGACATTAAAAAACAAATGTAGGAAACAATCAATTAAGTAAAGCTTTTCATTCCTATCCAGTTAACCTAGTAGTGTTGGGTTTCAGTCAAAAAGCTCAAACTCATTTGCAAGAAGCAGTAAAAGGTGATGACAAAGCTAGAAGGCAAGACTCAGCACACTACCCTCTGGTATCACAAGCAGCCTCTTGTCCAGTGGATCCATATGGACTGCCAGTGCCTCTAACTGGAAACCCTTCTGTGAGACAGCCACATACACAACTCATTCCTTCAGAGCAGGTTATTACAAAATGATTATTTACTAACCCTCACCCTCTTGGCCTGCATGGTTGACTTATGCAGTGGAAGCAGAAAGCTGGGATGTATGACTGGAACAACTACCTTTCATATGGATGTATGGCACATCACTTTGTGACATTTGCCACTGTTTAACCAAAATTTGCTGTAACATCAAACTGGATCTTTTTACTTTGCAGGGGTAGCATTGCCCAAAACAGGCATATTAAATAGTTATTATCACAGATTTCTCTACTCAATGAAAGAAAAATGCATCAAAAGAAGAATTAACAGTTCAGATAAATAAAGGAGTGTTGTACTGATGGACTCAATACACTTCTAGCTTTACAATCAAAATGGAAATATCAGGACACAGCAGCTGATTACAAGACAGTTTTCTAAATAATATGCAGAACATCAACCCCAAGTTCATTTTTCCTGGCTACTTTTCTTTCAGACCTCAACAATCCCTTCCACTAATATACCTACAGTCTTGTCTATTTCATGATATTTACATATTAGTAGAATTTAATATTCAAAAATTCAGATGGGCTTATGCAAGCACATGATACAACTGGCACCTAGGAATTTCTTCTTTTTACTTCAAAGCATAAAAATTGCACAAATTTTAGAAGTATGTTACATTCCAACATTATTTGACAAAGCATCTCAAACATACTTAGGTTGCTATTATATAGGTATTTAACTATAGCTCTTGCTCTAAAGTTGAAATCACTGCACAGTTTTTTCAATCAATCAAGAGCATTTCAAAATCATATGATCTTCATATGATGTTACTAGCACTGTAACAATGATCCCATTCTTAAAGCACATGAAAAATACCAGAACCTTGCAAAACCAAATAAATATTTTAATGACCTTTACAGGAATTGATTTATAACAGATATTCCAATTCAGTGACTGTTTGTGCTACCAGTAACTTTATATATAAGTGAATGATTCTATTTTATTCAATGGGATTGCTCATATGTGAAGTTATTTCAGAGGCAACTCATCATTTAAAATTCATAAGGAAGATGAGGTAATTAAGCAACTATAAAGGCTTTTCTCTGGGTTTTTCTTATGTAAAATAATTTTTTAAACAGATGTATCAGAACTCTAGTTAAGAAAGTATCATAAACTATAAAATGTATATTTCACAGTACTAATAGTGTCTCTAAAAAATGTTTAAAGAGTATTTATGTGTATTTTTCATATAAAAATTTTCTAAATCCAGAGGTGTACTTAACAGTGGCAGAATTCAATCTCATTGATGAATGACTTAGTGAATTTATTTTTATTTTCCTGCTCATATTCTTATGTGTGTGAATGTGTATATCTTAATAGTGAAACATCTGTTTGTTCTGTGTTCTGACACAATTTACACCTAAGTAATGTAACGATGTACAGAAATTAAAACTTGGCACCATTAACATTACTGATGCATTCACCTTGTCCTCAACCACAATGTCTCCTAGACACAATAAAGGTGTAGCCAAAGATTTATCCTGCCAATAAGATATAGTTATAGGTCCCATGAAGATTACTGACACTGAAGTACCAAATATGTACTGGCCTTGGACTTAGCAGATAACATGCCAGTTTTGAGACACATTCAAGTTGACAATAAATCAGTATCACAGTTCCAATAACAGGAAAATATACCTTAGAGGAATTCTTTCTGTTAAAAAATTCCACTTTTAAGTTAGCTATTAAATGGTAATGATCATAATGGACTAGGCAGTAGGGGGGTTTGTGTCTGAAATGTGCAGACATTTTACTACAAGTTTATTTTTTAAAAACTTATGTGATTTTCAACTGCACAGTATTTTCCCCTTAAATCAATTCTGTCTATTAAAAAATGAAGATAACCTAAACAAAAGATGTTTTAGAAGCAATTACATTATGAATTATACTCATTTTCTGTATCCACCCATGCAAACACCTTCACAGTCTCCATAACTCCTCCCTTTTGTGCATAAAAAAACCCAATAGTGATGGAAAGATAGAGAGAGGAAGGCGCACAAGTTAAATACTGCTTACTAAATTGTAAATGTAATTTTTCTCTCCCTTTCAGAACTATCTCAATGCTTACCACCAGCAATTCCATTCTAAGAACTTTGTTAAAGGGGCCTCAATTTCTCGGGGTGTATGGGTTATAACTATTTTTTTCAAGCACCCTTTTGAACTTCTTTTCAATTTTCTGTTTTTGATGATAGTCATGCTGACAACTTTTTTTGGTCCATCAAATTCTGTAGTACAATTACATGAATTTACTTTTAATAAATTACCATCTTTGCATATATCAGTCAAACCATGAAGACTAAACACTTGCAAATAAAATGCATTATTAATTTAATTGTCACAGCCTATTTAGCTAGCTTCTATTAGTATTTGCTATAATATGCAATGTATCAGAGGGCAGAATCAAATTCAAAACATAAAGAATAAACTGATTATATTGTCCTAGAGAAATTAAAAAATAGCAAGCTTGCAAAATTATAATCAAGGCATTAATGTTTTACATAGGTAAGAAAACTATGTAACTTAATTTATAGTATGTTTATGCCCAAAGTGACGGTTTAACATGCAGAAGAAGGATTTCTTCGGTTCCTAAAGCCATTAAAAGGCATCAAACTTTCTCATAATTAAGGAGAGGAAAGGTGGAAAGGAAAGCAACAGTGGTTTGGTATTTACTGCAGTAGTTCCTGTGGCTTAAACTTCCCCCATCCCCAGCGAGGGACTGCTACTAGAAATTTATACTGTTGATGTAGCTCTGCCACTACTGTTTGATGCTGCTCTACATTAAGCTGAAGTGCCACCTGAAAAGGTATTGTGGAAAAGAAATACTCAAAAGATGGATGAAGAAATTGCAAAAGAAGAGGCCATGAAGTCACTGCAATTCCACCTGCCTACGCTGAAGGCAAAGCCTCCCCAGCCATGCCAGCAGGCAGGGCAGGGAGGCTGCAGCCCTCAGCAGGGCTCTTCAGCTCTTTGGGCAGCCAGGGCCTGTAAACCTGTAAACCACCCTCCTCCTCCTCCTTCTCCTCGTGCCATGCTGGCCAGCCAGCCAGAAAGCCTTGAAGGAATACAGGAAGAAATGGGGAAAATGGCCACAGCTGGGAGGCTTTCAGAACAAAACACCCAAAGATAAGCCAGCAACAACTGATTTAGTTTATAGTATCCTGCTTGTTTAGAAATTCATTTCAAGATGATCATCACTAAAAATATGCCTCTCAGGCTAAGATACTATATTTGGAAATCTATTGTATGTATCCTTTATTGTGCACATATTCACTAGGGTAATGCAAGTTATCTCTATGTCTTATTTATGATGACTGTACAGTAAGTACCCCCTTGTAAGAGAATATATTGGTATTGAATGCTTCCAGTTATAAAATAAGCCACCAGAGCAAAACACTTTTTGTAATTGTTGTGCTATGACAAGAGATAACCGACACAAACTTTATTATGATATCTGCTTTTATGAAACTGTAATTGTTTTTTCAATGTATCATTGTGTATTTTAGATTAAACTGCATATCTCAAAACTCTTGAATAATCACGTTAGGGAAACTTTCTGGTTAAGCCCTTTGTAGAGGAAATCTCCTTAAAAATAAAAGCACCACCTAAAACGGTGCTTAGTTAAACTAAGACATAAATGGGGTGTTAATTTTAAACCCTATTCTTAGGTCCCTCCATGATTTAAGTGGGGCAAATTCAAGAGGAATGGGTCTAATCGACCACAGTTTGCATCGTCTTTTACAAGAAATGAACATGGCTCAGAAAGAGCTTTGCTGTGTTCTCCTACAGCTCCTATCATTTATTTTCCTCTTTTTTCATATCAAAACCAGAAAATACTCTTTATTTATGAAAGCCTACCCCCGAAGGATGAGTTACAAGGCAGTAATACTTGAAACAGTATCAAGTATCCAGCAATGAACACCTCCATCTACCCAGGCTGAAAGAGAATATGTGATCTTTTGGCTATCCAAAACACATCAATTTTCTAGTTGGCCCAAAGATTCAATGAAATAGCAATTGCTAAGCCACAATGTGCCAAATAAATCTGAAGCAAAATCTGTTTATCTGCAAACACAGTGCCATTGAGTTTGTAAAACACAGTTATATTTTAAACCACATAAAAAATAACCTGCTTGCAAACAAAGTTGGAGAATAAGTAGCTGTGTACAGATTGAAAAAATAAATTAATTCATTTTAAAAATAGTGAAAATGCCAAACCCCCCTTCCTGCCCAAGAACAGTTGAGGAAACTTTCTTTTTGATTCCTCTGTGGCTTTGACCTCTTAGAAAGTAATTTTATAAACCTATGAGCATCAAGGCCAGCAAGAAAAGAACAAAAAGGGAAAACAAACCAAAAAAAACCCCAAACATTTGATTTTGTACTGAGAGAGACATTTGGAACTATGAAAGTTTTGAGAAAATAATATCACCTGTCAAAAAAAAAGCCCTGAAAGGTGCAAATCCTACACTTTATACATGGAATTTCTTTCTGCAGACATGTCATAAGCATCACAACATCAGAGCACTTAAGCATGTTGGATCTCTCTCGGAGCTGAGGTAAAAATCCAGATGGCTTCATTGTGGGTAAGCTAAATATTCTAGAAAAGATCTCCACATACTGTATAAGACACAATGAAAAATAATTTTAAAGCAGTTTACCTTTCTTTGGGTGTGCCAACTCCATGTTTGCCCAGTAAATGAGTATTCAAATGCTTCTTCATCACAAACGCCACCCTGTCAAACAAAGAGCAAATGAGAAAGATCATTTTATTAAACGTTTTTTTTCCTGTTTTGAGCATGTACTTGAACATATTTCATTAAAGGCAGACCTTAAAAAATCCCTCCTCTGCTAGGATGTGACTTAGATTAGGGAGTTCATTCTGTAAAAACAGGCTTCCCTCATTTTACAGTCCCTTGTTTTTTTCTCTTACAAGTCCCAACCATACATCGTTGGTCGAAGAATGGAAAACCTGTTTCTGCTTCCCTTTGCAAATCAGAACATTTCACAAATTATACTGATAATATAGTCCATTTTACCTAAAGAACATTGTCTGATGTTATAAAGTCATACAGTTTTAGTTACACCTTTGAATTTATTTAAGCCTAATAGGCCTGTCCTGCAACCTTTCTTCATACAAGTAGTTCCATTGTCTTTAATGAGAAACATGAAAAAACAGCAACATAAGATGCTTTAATCACTGCTTATGCCTGGTCAAACTTCATTGTATTAATTATTTAAAGAGATACACATAGAAACAAATTAATAGCCTTAGTTATTTTATAGCCTTGTGAAAAAAAAGGATGAAAAACGTGAAGCACACATTCATGAATACACTATGAGCAGGAATATTGTTCAAACTGGCAAGGCATTCTTCAAAGCACCAACAGCAGCAACAAAATACATACTATCTGGCATCATGTTTCTACCAAACCAAACACAGATAATTTACTTTAATTTTGGTGACATACGTAATGAAACAGATAGAAGCCTATCAAGTACTATTCTTCTGCTGATAAGACCATAACATCAATTTAATTATGTAATGTGACTGCTTCAAACAATTTAGATATCAGACTGAAGCTTTAAACTAAAATGGTTCTCTCGATAAGCAAAAATTTTACTGCTGCAACTTTCAGTGTGAAAAGGGCTTGCAAACATTTTTGTTAATTATGTATTACAGCTGTCCTTCATAAAGTTAATTACTAATAGCTGAAAGGCAATAGACTCTATTTGCATATGTACATGAAAGGCATGACATATGCAAAAATATGATTTTAATTAGCATTCCATGATATGAAGGGCTACAAATCAAACTGGCATGTTATAAGATTTTTAACATTAAACGCTGAATTCATCTGGACGTGTTTGCAGTAATGGACAATGGAAGGACTGTAAAACACCAGCACTATGGGGTATAAGAGCCACAAAAGCAAAGGCACAGTACTTTTCCTTTACAATTATGTTAATTTAGCTTTTCCGTGTCTGATCTTCTTTGGGCACTTGCACATTATTACAGAGAATCTCTCTTGTGCATCCCTTAAGGTGTAAGAATATAATACTGTCTTATTTAAATGATATAAATTTTCTTATTTTTTACAAAAATACATTTAAAAAGTATCCTAAATACTTTTCCCTACCCAATTTATTAGTATGGCATCACAACCATTACAACTATGAATAATCTATTACACCATTACCATCATTACTATGCAAGTGTCATCAAAATTACTGTACATAGGGAAAATAATTGTAACAAAATAAAAAAATGTGTTCTAATAAAAGCATAAGGCATACAAAATGTACTGCCCTTGCTTTTCAACAGAAACAGTATTTCCACACATCTGTGGAAGGTACCAAACATATTTTCATTTAGTAATACCTGTATTTCCTGTTAAAAACTTCCATTTTCCTCCTTCTCTAACAGAAGAATAAACTCAATGAAATTACTGTGAAAGAGCAATGTGCAATCAGATTTGTAAAGGGATATTTTGCTATTTGCATGGAATATAAAGATCCCAACCAGCTACACAGTATTTGCAGGGAAGCACTTTTTGGTTTCTGAGCCCGTTTAGTTAAAGCTTCCAAACAAAGGCTCACCATTTCATATACCACACAACTGCAGGGGGTACAGATAGATGTACCTTTCTGCAAAATCAAAGACAAAGGCCTTGCTAATAACATGAAGCAATTAATCTCTCATTCTGCTTCCTCTCTGTTGCATCTACATTCTAGCAACCATTTTGCTGCTGTTACACAGCATAAATAAAATGAACCCTGACTCATTTCACGTCTCAGCATCTGCTAATATTTTAAGCTTTTAATGTAAGGCTCAAAGGCCCCAGACTTGAGGAGTGCAGAGTGCCTCAGTGCAAGTCTGGAGCACTCCGCATAGCTCAGGGTCAGCTCCCCACCTCAGAGAATCAGACCTTAAAAATAAAAGCAGAGTTGCTATTTTCAAAAGAAATTGAGAACAAGATAAAAAAAATTACCAACAGAGACAAACATTATTAAAACAAGAGGCAAAGTCTAAACAACCTTGTTTGGATGCTGAGTTTGAGGACCACCCATTAAAACAAACAAACAAACAAACAAACAAACCCACAAAGAGACAAGTGCAAACTATTTGGTTTTGTTACTAAATCCTGCAGGTGCTTTTCAGAGAGGTGGTAGCAGTGTTTTCTGGCTTTACAAAAGAAACACAAGAATGTTTTCCATACATTCAGTAACTCTAGGTTTCAAAGTAATTAATGGTTTAGTAGTCAAAAAATAATGGGTTTATCTACGCTATTTACCTCCGCTGAGGTAAATCAGTTCTTCTGAATAGCCATGACTTAGCCTTGGCCTTTTAAATCAATCTTAAGAGAAGTCTGACCGGCACCTATAAGGACTCACTGAGTGAATGCTTTTAAGATATACTGCACTGATACATCTTCAAATCAAAAGGAATCTTTCCATCAGCAATTGATAAGCACCAATTCAGGCTTCACCAGATTTCTCAAGTCTTGTTTTTAATTCTAGTAGAAGTATAAACATTCAAATGCTAAAAACTAACTAGTTTCAGAAGTGCATCAAAAGGGAGTAGAAAAAACCTGTAATTGCAATACTCTCCTGTTTCAAATATATGCAAACCAGGCCATATTAGAGGCCTGGAACCAGTTTTACAAACTCTAATATGGACAAATTCATCCTCAACCCACATGAAGACAAGAAGTCCCAGCCCAGCTGCTCTCCTGTATGTCAGGTCTCGACAGGCAGAAATGTCTAGCCTATACATCCAAGTCATGGTCACTGGGAGTTCCCTTCATTTGGTAGGAAGACTACTAGAAGCCTCCTCCTAAAGTGGAACAAGGTGAGTAGGCAGGATTTCTTTTGCTGGCAGTAGCATTATGTTGGGTTAACTTTTTTAGAGATTTTCAACTACTCTGGCTTCAAAACTAGCAACATCCTCAGTCATACACTATATGTTGAAACTACAGGATAAATTAAAGACAAGATGAAAAATTACACAGCTTTAGAACAGCATCTTCATTTCCAATAGGCAACTTTTTGCACACAAACTATAAATAAAATTTACTTTAAATCATAAATACATGAGCACCTTTCCCAAAATAAGTTCACAAAATATTCTGGTTTCCTTTTAGAAGACTTGTGGTTTGTAGGAACGTGACCATTCATATTCCATGGCAATCGTCAAATAGTATTTGGACTCTCTCTCAGAATGTCTGTAACTGATTTAGGAGCCTCTATAGACTTGTCTTCAGTTATAAAAGCACATTTTAAAGTACAGAAGAAACAAAGGGACTTCTAATTCTGGGAATAAAGAAACATATTGGACAATCTTTACTTCCACTTTTTATTCTAGTGTAATACAAATTTTTCAGCATGTACAATGTTTATCATCACAGTACCCAAGGAATAGGAATAATCTGTCATGTATTGTCTGTTTTCTATTTTCTCTGTGGGGAGAGAACTGTTCTCTGTGAAGTACCTTGCTTTGAGAGGGCAAAAGATTCTAAGTGTTATTATGTTCTGAATCCATAATAGCTCTTTCCCTTTGAATCAGTACACTACTGGGTTACTGAAAAACCTACAAAAAAACCCAGAATCAAACACACAACACACACATGCAAACAAACACAAGCATTCTGGGCCATAAAGCCATGAAACCTGTTATTTCCTGTGTGTTTACCAAGTGCTCAGCCTTGGCCTGGTTCCAAGGAAGGAGCTACATCTTACCTCTACCAGAAAGTCACTTGAAGCCACGGTGACAGACCAGTCATTTTCTAACCGCACATAACTATTGAGGAGGACCAGCATGGGAATTTATTTTTGTAGGACTCTACAAACAAGGTATCGAGCAGCTGAAGAGCAATTTTAAATCACTTCTCAGTGGATACATTGCTCTCTGCAACTGCTCTTGGAGAATTTATCTTACAGACAACAATGTTCAATGACAGCAGAAAAGTCCAGGAGAATAACAATGAATATCTAGCCTTTATTCATATTCTCAATATCCTTTACATCTCCTTTAAACTGTCCAAAACCTCTTTATACACAAATTTAACTCTGGGAATACAGGTAAGCTAGTGCATAACCCAAGTACATAGGATGTTTTAAAAAGCTGCTTGAGAGCCTTTAAAAAAAAAAAATCAAACCCATAAACAAATCCAAGAATTCAATGCTTGGTTTTAGCATAGGTTTCAGGCACATAGAAAGGATAGAATGTTTTACCATTTTGGATGAATCAGCTGGGAGATCTGACAGCATCAAGGAATAATAAGAAAAATAATCTCAAACTTTTATACATCATCACAGAATACAATGAAGTAATACATTATCCTGTTCACATTGGGTTTTGTTTTCCGTGATCTGTACTTGAATTTCTGTCCTTGTACCTTCACGTCAGGCAAGAAACCAGAAAATCAAGGCAAGCTTCACAGATGACGCCAAGAAGGGGGACTGAAATATGTTCAGGCAAGTAAATAACAATGTGGAATCTATGATTCTTACCACCTTAATGAAGCATTCTTGTTCTTACTGTGTCTCAAAAAACCCTAATTGTAGTTGAATGTGTGGTTCGCATGGAGCCATGCCAACAGGGATAGCAACCATTTCTCCAAAGAAATAGTGCATTTTCTCAGGAAATACCAGGACGTGCATGTATTTCAGAACATCCAATAAAGGTTTTGTATGTAATTACACATTTTTGTATGCACTTGAGTTGTGCATGTTCTACCCATAAAAGTAGAACTTCACATGTTCAAATCAGCACTTAGTCAAATAGTATTTAAACAGTGTACATGAACTAAAAAAGTCAATATTTTAAATTCTCCAAATTATATAAAAAGTTGCTACCCAAATCTCATGTCTCCACCAGGATTTTGTATTCAGGAGGTTAACTTCAGGAACAAGAGCACAGAGGCAAATGTAGAACTGTCGATAAAGCTGTGGTTTTCTATGAACAAGTAAGCTTTTCCTTCCATGCATCAAAAGTCTAAATTCCTGAGAATTTCTTCAAGTCCATCATTTTTGGATGTTTGCTGATTCTGAAGGGTCCAGACTGGGGCTCTGATAAGTCTCGTGCATGACTGCGCGCAAGAGACTCAATTTAAAAGAAAGTATCTGGCAGGGCAGAGTCTGGTGTGGAAGATATCCAGTAGTCTGAAAGGCTTCATGCCCTTTGTGACAAGATGTCAGGTTCAAGTAAATATCTGGCAGAGCGAAGTCTAATGTAGAAAACATCCAAATATCTGAAAAACTTCATGCCCTCTATGACAGGACGTCAAGTCCTAGAACCCTGCATAGGAAAGATGGGGTTTTCTCCAGACTCCTTTACTACCCAAATGAAGCAGGTCTTATTACTTCCAAATAAAGGAGATGGTTATTCTTTGTAAGTTTAAAAGAAAAAAATCAATAACATTTCAAAAGGTTAACAAGTCATCATGCCGTCTGTGATGCTGAGCGCGCTCTGACATGCTGCCTTCTACTCCCTGCTGACCCCATGTGTCAAAGAAGGATATGGCTGCTCCATACTCCACCCTCACCAACACTGGTAATTAAACTGGGAAGCAAAACATATCCATCCATCCACATCTTCAAGTGTGTGTAACTTGGCAGAATGGAAAATTCAAACTGTTCCTCTTGAAAAGAGAAACCAAAAGAGGTAAATGAAGACAACTTCGCCATCACTGACAAGACAAGAACCCAGATTATCATGGGAAGATATCATGGTAATTCATGGAACCTAAAGACCAACATAACTTTTGAATTTCTGAGAACTATCAGCCTTTCTGCTTCAATTTTATGTGGTTTTAAGGGTATTGGTTTTTTTTGGGGGGGGGGGTTACAGTTTTTCATGCAACAACCAGGTATGTTTCTTAATTATTTATTAGCTTCTTTTCCATGGAGAAGTTTTGCTACTGAAGTTTAAAGCACAACATTTTCAAGTGGTTTTTATGTTACTATGAAATCATCAATGCAATGACTACAACCTTTTCTTCTAAAAGTACCTCATCTTTTTTTTACTGTTACTTGTAACAAGCAAACAATGAAGCCAAGCTGCCCAAAAAAATAAAGACAACAACTTGTATTATCAGAACACCTGCACACAGCTAGCACCCAAGGTGGACTTGAGTATCACAGCAGCTACTGTTCCTGCCTTGCTTTGAACAGGATGACAGACAACAGGATTGTCAATGTGCTGTTCAATGACCTGCATCAATCTCAAGAATAATTTACTGCTATATCAGACAGATCATTATGGATGAGTTGCGTGCTATCAATCAATCAATCAACTGTGTTGTTCCTGCATATTCCTGCATCTATCAACCAGAAGAGAGAGACATCCCTCAACATATTCTTGTTGCTCTCTGCCACCAATCTGCTATTCTCATGATGGCAAAGAATTACTAGCCCCATGGCCATAAAGTAGTAGCAACTGGCACAATTATCTCCTCTTACATATTCTGGCAGAAGAGACCTGGGTACAAAGAAAGAGCAAACGAAGTAAAACAGAAAACATCCTCTACTGTTCCACTTAAGCTTATCTTGCCATCCGAAGTTGTTGAGTGTTCTCATCATCCCACTTTTAAGAGACGTATGTTTTAATATAAACCATGCAGGACATAAATTTAGTCTGTTATTGCAACGACTGTGGCAAAACAAAGGAATTCACTGGCAGTATTTATATTGTTTCCTCCCCCATGAGGGAGCTCAATTAACTGTGTGCCTCACCTTAAGTTACTTATTTTGTAACTGAAATCAAAAAAGGTTTCCCGCAAGTTAGCTAAGGGTCCATTCTGAACATTTTTGGTTTGAAGGTATTGTGTAGTGGTGATTTATTTTAAATACAAAAAGTACCCTTCAATGACAGCTGCAGGAATAAGCCACATCCAGCCAGTGAAAACTATTAACATAAAAATGAGTAGAAACTTAAGAGTGGAACTGTGAACTTTTATATTTGAAGACACAATAACAAGTGTTAACTGTAAGTAAACAAATGGCACTCTGCTTTTATTTGCTCGAAGAGCAAACTTAAAATAGCTAAACAGTGGCAAAAACTCAAAGTCAGGTGTTTCCCCTGTCAGAAAATCACCTTACAAATATATGAGAAAATTAGTACCACTACAAGAAATGTTTGTTTCAATATTCAGAGAAGTTAATGAATGTTAAGTGATAATAGTAGACAGCAGCAGTATGTAATTAGATTTCTAAACACATCTTACCAAATCACTTCTAAGCTAAAAGAATCACATGTTCTATTAATTTTCATTGGTTATTGAGCATCTGTAACTGTCACCTCTAACAGGTGTTTGGTAATCTAACAGCTGCACAAAGTACTAAGAAAAAAAAAAAGGAAAAAGACAGAATCACAATGTGCCTTCTCTGGAGCTGCTATCCACCTCTCAAGTCTACCACAATGCAGAATGTCTTTACCTAAAATCTGAGAAGCAACCCTAGGTTTGGTGTTGGCAGTGCCTTGCATTTAAGAGAGATTAATACAAATACCCGAAACCAGGACATCACCAGAAAACACACCTGCCATGCTATGTGAGGCTGCAGAAATGCTTTAAACATAAATGAATGTTTACATCTGTAAGCACTGTGATCCAGAATAGTGCTTTACCAACCTTACTACCAAGACACAGCTCATGTCTTTTCTTGTTTCATGATTTGTATATCCAGCATTCTCATAACTCTGGTTCCTCCCTTTTCCATTCTTTCCACTGGCTTGTCTTGTCCTACTGAAGATCCAGTCCATTTCCTAGCATGCTCAGGACTCAGATAAAGAATTTGATGCAGTAGGCATCAGTTCCACATATCATCATTTAGTATCTGGAAAGCAACAGCAAGATAAACAGGCTAATATTTGAAGGCAGAAATTCTTCAAAGTGGATTCAATCTTTTGGGTGAATCAGGTGAACCACATCTCTAGGTGCCCTGAGAGAAGTTTTGAAATACTGGATTTTCTGCAGACAGTTTGTAAAGAGCTTCCTAGTGATCCCAAGGAGCAAAGTCTGAAACTTTAGAAAGTGCAAGAAACAGACTATAAGACTATCTCAAAATAAGGATGTTCAAATGACTTTCTACTTAAAAGTAGAATTGATAGAGCCAAACAAATGTATTTAATATTTTGCTATTCCTAAATGAAAAGTCACTTTTGATGTAGCTTCTTCCTGACAGCTAAGAAATCACACTGCAGACTGAATTATCAGGCTTATGCAGAGCTTCTACAGGAAGAGCTATCTTGAGAATGAAATTCTCCTCATCAAAAGAATCTACTGTTGCCTGTCCTTAAAGGAAATCAAAACAAATTCTAAAGATAGTTAGATTTGTCGACGAGAAAACACATAGGGCCTGCAGTAGCAGTGCCACATACATAACTCAGTCAATTCTGCAGCTACAGTGCCTGTGGTCTTTTGCAAAGTTGAGAGGTACCAAGAAAGGAATGAGATGAATAAATTGGTCACTATCTGATGACTGGACTGCTCAGAAGTCATATACAATCAGAAGACATACACAATTTTTATTGACAATTTCCCCACAATTTGAAATGCTGCTGGTGATAGATGGTGGCTGGAGCAAAGACTCTGCAGTCCGCTTGATCTGTGAGAGTAGTGAGAATGTTGCCCTAGGTCTTTGCTTGACAGAGAAAAGCAAGTGCTGGTTGATTTGTTTATTCCTGAGACTTAAACTCAGCTGTAAAACACATCCTTTTTGCCTTACACCAAGACATTCCACAAGACTGTTTGACTTCAGGTAGAAAGCAAAATACTTCAGAATATCTTTTTGCCAAAGTAGCTGCATAAAAATAGTAAATCTATGACAGCAAGACCTAATCTGTAACCATCAGTAGTACCACACACATGCATGAACCTTTAACAACAGGCTATTCGAATTAGAACTGACTGGCTCCAGCTAAAGAAATAAAAAGGCTACCTACCATACGGATGAGATCAGTTTCAGTCCACAAAAAATGCATCTAATACTTGTATCCCCATAAATACGTTTAAAGCACAAGGATGGCTTTCCTTGTCCGAGGGCTCTTGGGCCTGGCCATTGCTACCTCAGGGACTAAGAACCTAAAACTGTGTCATCAGGCCACCCTAACACTTGACAAGCATGTCTGATTAATGTTTGATTTTTCTTTGTTGGAAGACATCTTTGTTAGTACTTGAGAATAAGTAAAAGCTCAGAGGTTTCATTTTCAACTCGCATCTCAATCTCTCCAGATATTCCCATTACAGCCATGCCCAGCTCTTCCCAAAAGTGGAGTGTTGCAACTTCTTCCTACCACTGAAGAAGGAGGCTGACTGAAGAGTGTCTCAGAGCAAATCATGCTATGCAGACCAGACAGACTGTTATGCACTATCCAAGTATTATAGACCTACAAAACCCTCTCAAATTATGGCACTGATCATAGAGGATGCAGATGATACGAAGAGCAGCATAGAAGTCTATCCAAGTAAGAATTCCAGGTGTAACAGTGGTGTTACTCCACTTACCCCACAAACAAATGCTAACACCTCTCATCACTTCAGTCATATGCTTAGAGGGGAATCACTGAAACTGCCAAGCAGAGTCTGGTGTTTCTCAGGTTTTCCTCTGATGGCCAGCAGGAGTCACTTCAGAAATCCAAAGCCAGGACTGAAGGGATTAAGAGTACTCACCTGGGATATAACTGTTACTGAAGCAATAAAGACAAGAAAAAAATCCCACTGAATTTAGATGGATGTTTTAGACACACACACACACAGACACACACACACACACACACACAGACACACACACACAAAATCAGCCCACATTCTTGCAGTCCAGTAAGGATGTTGCATGCACTTGGTATGAAGACTGTCATCAGTCTGGAAAAACCACAAGGAATATAGATCAGACAAATCAGTACAGTCATAAAGATGATATCTGCGACACAGCAGAAGATGTTCTCTGGCAAAGATTACTCCAATTCCAGCCAGCATCTGAGATTAACTCTGACCATTTCTGGCCACAAATCAAACATGAGGGATATAGGAACTACGTAGGTGCCCAATGGAATTGAGGAAAAAAAAAATCTTTGATCTCAAGGGCCTGGATAAATGTACATGCACATGCTGAGTGTACCTATGAACAAAGAAGTGAAGGAGAAATCAGTGTAGTTTCAAACAAAAGCTTATGGTATGCTATCTAAAAAAAGAAGACGAACTCACGAACTACCCAAAAAGATACAATAAAAGGAATGTATATTGCTAACAGGAAAAATTACAGAACTTCAGTTTTATATACAAAGTGACAGTCTGGTCCTATAAAGAAACATAAACCATGTCTAAAAAAATATCATTTTTTGAGCATCTTCCTGAAATGAAGTTTCAATTAAAGGGGTTTTCTGTCCTAATCCATGCTGTCATTGCAACCACAGCCCCATAAAGCCTCATCTCAAGTGCCAGCACAAAATGATGGGATTCCACAGGTCCACTTTCAGTAGGAGGGGTCCACTTTCAGACAGCACAGGTGACACAGATACCAACACACGCTGTGGTACTCCATTTTATTCAGTATTGCGTCACATTTTGATTTTCATGAATGAGTTCCTGTTAGAGCACTAGAATTTAACATGTTCACAACTGACACATGTCCAAATGAACACCTGAATTCTCCATATTTCCTGGAGGTCACTTAGAGCTATGGAACAGAGCATGTAACCACCGATGTGCAATTCTCTGCTTAGCTTTGTAACAGGATGCAAGTAAAATGGCTCTCACATTGGAGCCAACACACCCCCCACTGTTTAACCCCTGAAAACCATTTGCCTTGCTGCAGGGATGAGCTGCTCCAGGACAGTTTGCAGCTGAGAAAGGCCTCAAATTTTAGGTAGTTTAAAAACATTCTGCAAAGATTAAATACATACAAAATGCTTTTGCATTTTATATTAACAGAAATAAGCAAACAAAAAACCCCGACAAATTAAAGGGCTGTTCTGTTTCTTTACAATTTCTCAGATTAGCAGAACTCCTCTCAAAAAAAGCCCATTACATGAAATGTCTGTACCTGGACAGACATAGAGACAGAAATAGTCTGATCAGTGTGCAACTTTTATAATACTGAATAGTACACAATGTTATGTGCAACACATAGCTAAACAGATGGATGGAATTGACTTTATAAAAGAGTAACAAACAAAATAGTCCAAAATATTAACTGATAAACACATGCTGGAGTGGAAACAACCTATTATAAAATTACTGTAAAGATCCTCAAACTGTTCAAGGGAGAAAAAAGTCCAATTTTCCACATAACCTGAGAGCACTGAGTTTTCTGATTGTAAGATCCAAGGAACCTGTAAACCCAAGGCTCTAATTTTCTTATGGCGACTGCGTAATATTTTGCAAAGTAAAATTGACTGAGATGGAAGCTATTTTGCATGGTACAGTGGCGATGGCTAACAAATGAGAGTTTTGTGGGCTGAATGTTAGTCCCCTGCCTCATCTGCCACCCCTAATGACAGCAGCCACCTGCTGTTTTATTGTCACAGCTGGAGCCGGTTCACACTCCTTGGTGCTGAGCTCTGCCCATGAGCGCCAAGCTCTCGCCTCGCCTCATTACTTTGATGAACTTTTTATGGTCAGCACCCATGAAGACCTCATCTAGGACTATACAACCTAGATCGGCTTCAGGGAGTGCTTCCAGCTAGCATGAGGTGATAATACACAGTGACACCACGGCTGCTACTGCCTGTCACTTAGGCAAGTCACTATACTTCTGGCTCTACAGGGCCCTCAACAGGTAAAATGCCATGAAATTCTCCTTTACAACCAAGTTCACTCCCTTGCTTTTCACATTGCAATATAGAGAGATCATATCCTGCTACCAACATTTAGCTTTACAAAGATAGATATTACAATAAAAAATGTATCACACTGTTTATTGCATATAACTACAGACAAGAAATCTCTACATTCCTTGAACATAACCCTGTTGCCTTCCTAAAAAAAAGAGCGCAAGTACGAAAACCATATTACAGCTTAAGACCACCAAATAGGGAAAAAAAAGAATTACTTGTATATTGCAAGAGAAGGACCATTTTAATTTAAAAGAGCAAAAAGCACAGAAACAAAAGTTAAGCCAGTCAAATCAAGTAATTAAGCAAATTAATTCACAATGGAGAATGATACGTTACTTCCCTCTCACCAAAAAAACCCCCACACTCAAACATCTATTAGATATGATATTTTCTGAAATCAAGACAACAACAAAGCAAAGCCTTTTACATCTTTTTTTCTTAATCCGAACAGTCTGTTACTATTTTCTGTTAATTTAAAAGCAAATAGAATCATCCTTTCCTTTTCAAATTTTTTTGTACTAACAAACATTCCGAATCTTCTGAGCCTGTATACAATTTTAAACTTCATCAGAAATTCTTTTATTGACGCATTTAGAGTAAACTATTTTATGCTTGATCACTGAAATTTAACCCCAGGTTTACTTTCAGCAGCAAAATAATTATTTTGGTGTCAACAGAGCTTTACATTTGCTCATATTTACATATAGCATTAAGATTAATATATGTGCTATTAATAATCATTTCATTAACATTCTGAAATCATCAAATAACATTTTGACTTTTGAATGGCTGTAGGCTATTATAAGCCTAAAAACCAGAACATTTTCAGTATTCATTGTGTAGCAATCCAGCTGATCAGTTTTGACAAATTCATGCAATGTTATAAGCCATTAAACTTCATTTAGTTTCACTTAAAAATTCCACCTAAAAATAAAAAGCAACTGTCTCTTTTTGTACAGACAGTATGATTTCCTGCAGTTACCAGCTCCCTGGATCTGCCAAAAAGAAACTGCTGGAGCTTTATTTCTTTTATTGAAACGTTTTAAAATTTATTGAGGAGTTTTTGAAATAATATTTTTGAGACCACTAACCTAGCAAGAGTTGAAAATCTCTAATATGTTACAGTGCAACTGAGCTCCTCTTGACAAGGGACAGCACTGCAGAGACACCGTGCTTCACAAAAGACCCCTACAAGAAATGGAAACTTGAAAACGTGTTGCTGAGCACAGGGTATGTCTGCTGCATTTCAGAGAACTTACAAATGCCCTTCTTTATGAGTGCTTTTTAAGTTTCACCTAAACTGCGGTCGAAGAGATAGAAGAAAATAATGATGCAACAAAGATTTCTATTCTGCTAAAAGCTGAGCACCACCCAGACAGTCCTGAAGTATTAAAGAGACCACGAGAACACACAGAACCTTGCATAATGAGGGTCTAAAACATATGAGCAATCCCAAATATAAACAATGCAATTTTCTCTACCACTACAATTTCTGAAGGTGCTCGTCTTCTGCACAAGTTCAAGAGAACTTCTTGTGAAGCACAGTGACAGATCACATCCTTCACAGAATCCAACAACAGAAGAGAAAATTGCTGTTAGAAGAAAAAGGAATTCCTTTCTTTTGACTAGATCACGTATTTGTCGAGTGCATAATTTGTAGGACTCATTTCATACCCTTAAAAATAAAACATCAAAAATGCAACTTGACCAGCACAGGGTAGATATTATGAAATGGACAAACTGCCTCAGTGGAACAATTAAAGGTTTCAACAGAACAATCTCCTAAATGGCGCCAGTAATTAAATAACAATAGCTGAGAGATTTATTCCTTTTTTTTTTTTTAAGTATAAGTATGTCAGCAGTGGTATGCCTATTGCATACTTTGTGATATGGCACACTTAATAATTTTAAAAGTTTCAAGCTTCTTTTTTATCAGTCACTAATGAAAATGCTCCAAAACAACAAGTAGCTAGGTATTTATTGTCCTGTTATGAAGGAATTTGTTAAAGAATGCATAGCTATCCAGATTGCCTCTATTTGCTCCCTGTCTTACAAGAAGGTAGCCTGCATACACATATAAATATTTGGAAATACTTTTCCTTTGTAACACTGGTTATAATGCCTTGGCATTATGACTGTGTTTTAGACTTGTATTCTAAAACATAACTTCAATTTACCCAGCACTTACAGTTCACTGGTCTGTAATTCTTAATATCCCTTTATTTTCCACCAATTTTAATTTTAGTCGCTGTTATTTAAAGTTCATTTTCCATGCCCTTTCAATTGTGGTTTTTTTCCAATGTGACAACAAACCTAAGTGTTATTTCTGATGGTGACTTTCATTGGAATACAAAGGAGCCAATTTTTTTAAAAGAGAAGTTATAAAAGAATTATCAGACAATAAGTTGTGGTCAGTATGAAGATGAGCTGCATGTGAACAGACAGTCTGGAGGTGATGGCATTTGTATCCAATTACTAATACCCTGAGCTATTCAGCCCCCTGAACAATAAATTTCTATAAGCTGATCCCTTAACCCATCACCACCTGGTCATGCTACTGCTTTCCAACATTGATGACAAAAAGAGAAACACCTTGCACTTTCTATTTAAATTTCCACAATCCAAGATGCTCACGTTGAAAAGTTCCCAGAGCTCTTTTCTCATCTAATGGATCCTACAAAAACAGGAATAGGCATATAAAATTTTTTGGCTTAACGTAAATATTCTGTCTTCTCTACTTACTCCAAGCACACAAAGAAGATTTCAATGTACATATTTTCCTAGCACTGAATAGAAATAAATGTCAATCCTAAAAAAATGGCTAAACTTCTATGCCTGCTGTTAAAGAAAAAGATATTCGTATGAAGGATATCGGAGACCTTGTTGAGGAACTGCTCACCCTTTAAAAAAATATTACCTCTGTAATGCTGCCAGTGCCAGTGTCAGGCTGGGCAATTAGCCAATTAAGTGTGAATAAGAACTGCCAAGAAACTATTTTGTTTTAGCCTCAGAATATTTGTGTATCTGTGAGCTGGTGTGTTTGTGTTCATGCATCAGTGGAATCTGGTTGTTCATGCCAGGTTTTCTTATCACACTTTTCTGCCTCTTTGAACCTGCACATTCCTGCAATACAAAATGGACATGTGTCTGCTGATAATGTCAACATACTTAGGTTCACAAGGAGAGATTTTGTATAACTAGATCTGAAGTAGTCTTTGTGTTCATTACCTGACCTTGTCTGCTTACACAAGGCTAGAAGAGTGGAAGAATCCAATACTGCAAGCACCTCTAGGAGACATTAAGACAACAGGTGTGGAAGAAATTAGCATCGATTACAATATCCCTGGCCAAACACTCTCCTAGAAATCCCATTTTTATATGTCATCTGAAGGAAATTCTCACTTCTCAGAGCAGGCTGGATTCAATGAGGTGCTGAGAGTATCCTGTTATCTCCTTAATTTAGATCTCATTATGCTTTAGACTCCTGTACATCCATCTAGGAAATCCACTTGGAAATATGAATACAAAATATATCTCAAGCACTCTGACTAGGGCTACAGCGTAGAAAGCCTGAAGACATAACCAGATTTCTATTTTTTTCTATTTTTTTCTATTTTTTTCTATTTTTTTGCATTTTATTTTTTTTATTTTTTCAGGAAGGGAAGCAAGAAAGATGGTGTGCAGACCTATCAACTGCTAGCCTTCATCTTAATTCAATCACGAAAATCAAGAAATCATTCCAAATATGGATCCTTCAACAGTTGTGTTACAGTCATTCAAAATTAAAAACAATGCAAAAAAAGACATACACAATTTACAAATCAAAACTGAGCAGTCCCAAGTACAAACAGAAGTATGAAAAACCCTTTCACAACATTTCAGAACACAGATATTACCTGGCATTTAAGTTACTTTCTTGAATACCTATTAGAGAATTTCACAAATCTTAACAGTACTGACAACTAATTCAGAATTTACCATCACTTAGACTAAAAACACATCCTACTTTTCAAGACATGTTTAAACAGCCTTGATGAAAATGAGTATATGTTGTAAAATTGTGAGTATGTTTACTTACTTATTTTAAGGCCAGTCAAAGTAATTACCCAATATTGCTGCCTCTAATCAGGGATTATGGAGGAAGGATGGGTACAAGTTAGTAAAAATGTCACTGATCACACAATCTATGCCGAGTTGGAAAGGATCCTAAAAGCCTTCAAACTCACAGCCTCTTTCATCACGGCATGACATAAATGAAGTTGTGTGAGTGACAACAGTCCTTACACAAGGATTCACAGCCAAGCCTACTATTTTCCTAATAAATCCCACCAATCTGGAAAAGAGGAACACTGTGCTAGCTACAGCACAAGTTAACCCCTGGACTGGTCAGAACACGCAACAATTGCTGTGCCTAAGGGCGAAGCTGGTACACCAGTACACCATGACACACTGAAGATTCAGCTAACTGGATTTTCCATGTCCTCAGTAGCTCTGCTGTGGAGAAACCTGCCTGCAGGAGGGCCAACCTTACTGCTCAAGAACTACGCCCGAGAACTGTTCTTCCCTCAATGCTATCAAGTTTCCCATGAATGCCCACAGCTGGAGATGTTTAGAAATGGCACACATCAGCACCTCACTCTTGCCTCTTCTGGCACATAACCATGAACAGAGAAGGGACCAACATGACCTACACATCTTTGCCCCTTGTTTTTCAAATACTACCTGACAAAGGGAAAGAAGGGCTAGCAGGCAGTCACTGACAGAAGCGAACAAGCAAATTCTTTCGAGTATTTTTCAGGTTAAAATGGAATTCCTTTTTTCAGCATTCTTCTTATGTTTTGCTGTGTACATCTGTAGCTCTTACATTTGCAGTTGCCAAAGGATTCTGCTTTTTCTTATCACTTTGGTAAGCACAAACATAGCATTTCTTCTTACTTTTTGTAGATGCATCAGTAAAAATTGTATCATAAAGCATTCAGAAATTACGTTTTTCACTCCAGCAACAAGACAAATTAAACTGAAAATATTAATTTTTAAATTATTTTTTAAAAATTTGTTTCCAATGTATCTCTAAATTAATGCCCTATTTCCTCCAAAGAAGAGAGCAAACAAGTGTAGGTTTCACTTCAGTACATATGATCTAGATAACAAGGTCTAATCATAACATATTTTTCACCATCTAACATTTGGCTTGTATATGATGTCCACAGGCACTTGTAGTGATAGCTGTCAAACTGCATTCTTTTTCTGGCATAAAAGAGCGTAACAACAAGGACAAGCAATGGAGTGCAGTACAGAGTAACAACACAGCCTGGAATTTAGCCCATAGTAAAGAAACAGTCAAATTCATTATCAACATCAGTGATGGAGGTTCATGCGTACAGTGGCAGAATATTTCAGAAGTCACTAAGCTTCTTTCTGCTAAAGATGCTAAAAAGTGTTTAGTAACAGGGTACCATTTTCCTCTCCTTTCTTTTTTCACCATAGCAGGTATCAGAAAATCTTAGTTCAGCTAAGCATGTTCCTTTAGAAGAAGATCTCAAAGGGCATGATGCCCCTTGCTCAAATTTCAGCTGCTTGTTCCAACAGTACATGGTCCACCAGCACATGAGTGTGGATTTAAGTAGTTTTAAAGCGCAAACTACTTGCGCTTAAATTGGAGGTTCATCTCTCCTTGACAGGCAAATGACAGAGCTCATTCATCATTTGGAAATGTCTTTGGTTATTGACAGTGCAGAGAAAGGCTCCTATCCTTTACAGCATTTCTGAAGAATAGAGGCCATAACTGGAAAAAGTATACTAAGATTCATCTATCTTTCTCAGATCACACTTTCCTTCATTTGTTTTTAATACATCATTAAATTTATTTATTAGTCAAGTTCCTGACAAATGGCTGTTTCCCCATCCTTAACTTCTGTGGTGAATGCTTAACAGATAAAAAAAGAGTCCTTTTCTGAAACAACAAAGTCCCAAAGCAACCTTGCCAGCACCTTATAAAGCTGAAAGTTTCACATGGTCCAAAAACCAAAATCACTAACTCCATTACTCCATTCGTTCCCTGGGAAGTAATGCATGTTTGTTCCCAAACACCTCTTGATTTTTTTTTTTTTTTTTTAAAAAGTGAGAGAGAGACAAATAATCAGCTGATCTGGTACCCAAAGTCAGTTTTATCCATCTGTAGTTGCTCAGCAGGAAACTGAAAAATGGAAGACACTAATCCTAAAAAACAGAGGACGGCATGCCAGACAGAACACATCACAATTCTGAGCTGTATAAATAGAGACAACTTAAAGGGCATCTAATCTTTAAATTCTCTAAATTAGTTACACTAAATCCTTTACTAGTTAGACTGTTACAGTAAATCCTTAAAATAAATATTATTTAGCAAAGGCCATGACAACTTGTGCCATATTTGTAAAACCCTGGCCACCTGGAACAGGATCAAACTCATTTAGTATTCTTGAAAGCCTGTTCCAAAAAGTAAACTCTGTATTATTTGTAGTATGTGCATACACGAGGAATATGTCCACCTGAAGGGCTATTCATAAACAAATATGTAGGCACCTATGGCAGTGACCACCCCAAAATTCATTTTTCATCTTTACAGTTAACAAATACTTCTGATTACTCAATACATATGTACATATGGATGCAAAATTATATATTGATTAGTTTAGCTTTTAGCATAACATATGAATCTATTGGATTTCTCCAGAGTAACAGATAACATTTTTAAAAAATTATACCAATAGACCATTAGCATTATGAGTGAATTTATTTTCCCCAACAGTGCTAAAGATATGCAAAATTTTCATTTTTCAGAGTTGCATAGTAAATGATTAACACCAGCTCTGCTCATTATCTTGCTTAACAAAACTTCTCTAAAAACAAATAAATCAAAAATGCCTCTAACATTCCTGAATAAATAAATTACAGACCTGTTCAGTGGCAGCAATGATATTTTAAAAAGCTTGTGCAAGCTCATTGTACAATTTTATTTCAAAACTGCAATTTATAATAAAACTGTCCACTTTGTTTTTATTTTCTACCCAGTTTTATTCAAAGAAGAACCTTTTGCGATCCAAGAAATTTTTTAAAAAGCTACATATCTAGAAACATCAGGCCCATATTCCAGCATGTTACAACATACAAATAATGATATCAGGAGAAATCTTACTGCCTGTTGTACAATAGGATTTGTAAGGAGAACTGCAGTTAGAATGAAAGAATTACTATCTAATACAAGATTCCCATCACTCTGAATGCTTTTTTTTTTTGTTTTTTAGAAAAACATTTCTTATCTCAGAATTTAGAATTATTTTTCTTTCATTGCATGTGGACACTGAAGTCAGTCTGGAAGTAAAACACTGCATTTCCCATTCTTGCTGGAAAATACAGTGAAACAAGGAATGTCCAGTTTAAAAGATTTAGTGAATTGCCTTCCTACCTCAGTCCTCACATTCAAAGGAAAAACTTACAGTAAAATACCTGTATTTATGGGGTAAATTTTTTTGTTGTCCTTGCCAACAAAATTGTAATTTGGGGTCAAAATAGCCATTGCTGAGAGAAATGCACACATCACAGAAAAATTTCCTCCTGAAAAGAAAGTATTGAAAATAATGTCTGTTCCCTCTCTAGAACAAAGAGCAAAATGAAACACAATCCGCAATGCAACCACAATAAGATGAAACTGTTAGCTGTTGCTAGTTTCCTACCAGCCCACAGATTTTTCTTGGTGTTAAAAAACAGCATGTAAATTAAGGTGACTGAAACATGCTTTCAGCGAGCAGAGTAATATGGTAGCTATTCATCACCTGAAGTCATAAAACACTAGGTCTTGTCCTTAGCATATTCTAATGAAGCCTATCATGCAAATGAGAGTGACCTTTTCCGTGCATTCTGCAAGTTCACATTTATGTGAGGAGTATATATAGTTTGCCAATACAAACTAGCCAAAGACTGCGTAATTACTGTAATCAATTAGTAGTTAGTGTCGCTCTGCTCATTTGTGGCTAATGTCAGCTAAACCATTTTTGAGAAAGCCACCCTGACAGCCTCTTTCTGTTGTTTTTGTTGCTGCTGTTATTCTGCAACAAGAAAACAAGATACAAGTCAAACTTCTCAAGATGGAAGCACTGTAGCATTTTTCTAAAATGCTTTCTCTTAGGGTGAAAAATAAAAGTAATACCCACTCCTGTGATGGGTACTGATTCCCCAGTTAAGTTACATATCCTTAAAATGACATTGAAGTTTTCTGCCTGTAAAATGAAACATTAATATTTAAATATTTAAATGAAGGACACTCTCCCATGAGGCAGTTCAGACCAAGTAAGGAAGACTTGGTAGAACTTAGGCACTCTTTTCAATGGATGAGTAAACAGGCCATACCCTCTGCTCAGCAACAGTCTATTTTGCAGACAGTTATGGATAGGAAACATTACTGGAGCTGGTAATTAAAGTAAAAACTAATACTGTCTCAGAAATGGGGAATTTTATACAGGAAAATCATTTATCATGCCTACAGTTCTCCACAACCGAAATGAATTATCTTCTTTCTTAGCACATATCTATTTTATTCTACAATATCTTCCAAACTGAAACAAGGCCCACTTGCTGGTTTTCATATCAAAACTGACCAGACATAAAGGAAAGTTATGTCACTATTTCAAATTAACTGCCTATACTGCATCTGATAAAAGCCCAGAACTTTTAAACAAAGAATACACAGATCACAGGTTTGTATTCTCATACTCACACCGTTCATACAAGTCACATCCAAGCAGTTTAAGAAATCAAAATCACCTCAATGCACATGAAAAACAAAATCAAATTTGAAAGAAAAAAGAAATAAGAAATCGAAGAAAAAAAAACTGTATTTCCCGATTTACAACTATGCTGAGAAAATTAATTTTTTTTTTTGCTAAGAAATTACATTGTTTATGCAACATTGAAAAAATACACAAACACATGCACTTCATATATGGTATATATGTATACTGTGCACCAAAACAGCTTTCATCTTGCTATTTTTTGAGGTGTGATGAGTGTTAGTCAATTGTGTTTTTTCAGTTAGTAGAGAACTGTAAATGGGTATATTACAGGAATAAGAAAACATTGCATTTTCTGATGGAGCAGTGAAGAGTTTTGGGTTTTTTGCATGCCCATATCACACTGCCAATGCTCTGAGAATTGTAAAATTCTATTTTACAAAATATTGTGCAGTAAAGCAGTTGCAAGGCATGTATCATTTAGCCAAGTAAAGCATCAGATAAAGAGAACCATTTAAAAAAAATACTATCAAAATCTAAAATTATTAACACATAAGACTAAAGAAAAATGTCAAAGGACTACAGATGTATATAAAGCCACAGCAATAAAACACCAACTCTTCTCCTCACTTGCCACCTGTTTGTGGGTAAATCATTCTGGACCCAATTCTGAGAACACTGGAAAGAGCAACATTCCCTACAATTTCACAGGAGGCAAGACTACAGTGGACTCATATGGTTTTTTCAACCATAAAATGAAAATACTACTTATCTGCAGCATCAGAAAACTTTTATTTGGCCTTGTTCTTAAAAATGCTTAGAGATATTTCAAGGGATAAAAAATATTGAAAAATATATCTGTTCAGCAAGAAAGTAGCATTACTCACACCTAAGCTTGTGTCCCATTAAGTAAAGAGGGCGGTTCAGGAAAGCATTTGGAAGATCCCTAAATAACGTGGACTTCTGAGATAAAAGTGCAAAGTAAAAACTACAAATAATAAAANTAAGTAGAGTGACTTTGAAGATGTATTGGTTTCCTCCTGCATACTGCTGGAGCCAGGCACCTCGCGCAGCGTCAAGCACGTCCGAGGTGTCACTGCTGACACGGCGCCCAGCAGCGGGAAGATCGCTCTTTTCATTCTTGTCAGAGCGCGCCGCGACGGGGGCAGCTGACAGCTACTGAGAGGGACGGCAGCGAGCACGGGCAGCGCAGAGCCGCCGAGGCAGGCGGAGCACCCGGAGAGCCTCGGGCAGCGCGGCGGCGGTGAGGAAGGCCTCGCCGAGCTGTCACCTGACCGGCACCCACGAAAAGGCGAGCGGGAGATGCCTCAGAAAGCAGGAGACTCGCCGATCACTGCCGATCCACCCCGGGATGATGCCTTTATGATAAACACTCGCGACAACTTGCGACCAAAGTGCTGTTACAACACTAATTGTCCATGAAAGCTGACCTGCAGCAAAGCAGCAGAGTTCAGTTTCGATAGGCCTGGCTCAAGAGTACGACCGTGATTGGGGATGACAGGAGACATCCACGCATCAAAAATCTCCGAGAACGGCTGACATGACTTTGCAGACTGTAAAAAAGCAGTGGAAATCCTAGACTCCTGGCTCTTTGTCAGGAAGGCAGAAAGGACCGCGGGGGGGGGGACATTTTTAAGAGCATCTTTTCAAACTACCATTAGCTTTGCACAGCCTCGAAAGGCATGGATGGATCCCTTTTTCCTCCACGCCAATTTTGTTCTTATTACTATGTCTTTAACCAAGCATAAATCCCATGTGGTTAATGATGAAAGACCACACTTTCTCAGCCAAAGAGATGTTCCTCCTTAAATTTTAAGATATTTTCTGACTTTGATTCAAAGGAACAGTTTTCTCCCCATTTTGTTTCAACTCAGCCAAGTGCCAGGACTTACAACTTTCTAGTGCAAACCCCTTGCAGAAATGCTGGAAGTGTATCAAGGCAAGCACGAAGCATTTTTACTCTTACTCTTTGATGCGAATATTTGTTTCAGGTACACTTGATAAAAGGACTATAAAATAAAAAGTAAGGAAAACAATGGTACAGATAAGGCTATGCAGTTGAGAAGGACTAAATATCTACTTTTTAAGTAGGAAAAATCCTAAATGGAAAGAAAATAAAACTCTTAAATTTTTAATCATAAGCAACATAGAGGATTTATTACTGTTGCCATGATGTTTCAGATTTTTAAACACCTAAGTTTGAAAGGAAAGCATCAGCTTTATTACATTTTGTGATTTACTATTACTTCAGCATTTCAGGCTTTTTTTTTAATAAGCTAATAATGTACATGAGTCACCTTAGAATTAAAAATCACAATTTAAAGTCACATTTTATGATATTAAATGACCTTTCTTATTATATCTTATTAAAAATACTGTGACCCAAAATCAATCTTTTAATTGATAATTTTTAGCAATCCAACTTGTGAAAGTCTAAGAGGAGAATAAAGTGCAAACAAAATCAATCTTGAATCTCATTTGATAACCATAATTTTGGATTAAATAAACAATTAATCTTGTTTAACTTTTGAAATGGTTCAATGTTTAGATTGACCTAAACATAAAGTTTAAAATTAAATTGATTAAAAATTTAATTGGTTTAATTATTCAAAACATTTCAAAATTACCCATTTTAAATATTGAACAGATTGAAAATGTTAAGCTACAATTTCAAAAACATAGAAATAAAAATTCTAAAAATTAAAAACGGGATAACAAAAATACGTATGGAGAAGTTCAGAAAACGTAGGAGGAGTTGTGGGTTTTGTTTGGTTCCGTATTTTTAAAGGAATAATGCACAATAAACTACTGAAATTGTGAAGATTGATAGGACCAACAAAATACATAAGACAATAAAAGACCATTACAACAGAGGAAACCAAATTGAGCAGGTTATTTTTGAAGATAGCTCCAGATTATAAATTCAGACTTTATCACCCAGCCCCCTTCCCTCAAATGTCTCCAATCCGGTTATTTCTTGAGTACTTCCCTCTTTAGACAAACACAAACACTCACAAGAAAACATCCCCCCGAAGGCAGCCCTAGGCATCGGCGTTGAACACCCACCCAGGTGGATCAGCAGGCAGGATGGGTCAGGGCATTCAGGTTATTAGGATGGCAGGTGACACACGTCATTCAGACACACTGGGGCTACTGAGTTATAAGAGAAGGCAAGATGCAAATCATGCTTTTATTTACCTAAACACCTTTGCAAAAGGAAAAGCAAGTTTCATACTTTCCCCTATATCTAAGATTTTATTCTTTTTAAAGCGTGTGAGCCTGCTGTGTTATGGTTACATGGACACTATGTCATTTGTACTGCCCCTAATGCATAGGTCTGAGCTCACTGATATGTTGCTATTGCTACAGTTAAAATGCTGTACTACTGGTAATTTACTAACATATACAAAAACTGAAATAGTTTTACATCCCTGTATCTGTGGGCAAAAAGGCTGAAGATCTCTACCACAACCCTTGTTATACATTCTTGATTTATAAAAAGCCACTCAAATTCAAACAAGAATTATTATTATAGAAATGCAAGAACCTTGACACAAACAGTTTAAAATAGAAACTTATTTTAACTATACAACCTTACTAAACACAAAATATTCAAAAGGGACAAATAAAGACTTAAATACTTTTCCCTATTTTTTCCCCATATTAACCACATTCTTCAGCATTCATTTAGCTTAGCATTTTTTCCCAGAGCTGATGAATATCTGATAGCATGCACCACTGTTTCCAAAGAACACTTTGTACAAGCAGTAATAAGAGAAATATAATTTCTGCTTGGCACTTCCGCTAGAAATTAAAACGGTCTACCTGCAATCAATTGTGAGCTTATACTCCATTAACAGACAAAACAAAGAAACAGTTTACAAGAATATATATTCAAGAAGAAAATAAGGAGGGAAAATTAAAAAAAATAAAATCCACAAGTGGAACACCAAAACCAGAGTGTGATCATGAAAAAGAATGAGCACACAGCACCAAATAAAAAGGAAGTAACGAATCTTGCTGCATGTCAGAATTCAGACATGAGATTACAAGAATATAAAAAAGAAACCGCCCCTTCCTAAAACTTCTGCTCTTTCCAGGAGATGTATAAGACAACATGGTAACTATTTATTTTTTTAGGCCAGAAAAAAATGGCCTTTTCTAAGTGTCAGAATAGGTTGAAGATAATTAATTTGTTAAACTGCCTAGTTTGTAAAAGAGAGGGGAAATTGAATAATTTTATATTAATTTATTACATAAATATGCATATATATATATGTATATATACGCACGCATATACAGGCACTGCACAACAGTCAAACAAGTGGGACCATTACACAGAGGCAATGGTGAAAATACTTAGAAGCACATGCATGCCCTGCTTCCTAAAACCTAGACATGCCTCTTCAACCAGGACAGTGCTTTATGGCAGGGAGGACAGGCCCATAGTTGCTGTTCACCAGACACCAGGATTTTAAAGACTGTATCACAGAATGAGGCATGTTGGAAGATACCACAGGGGGTCATCTGGTCCAACCTCCCTGCTCAGGCAGGGTCATCCTACAGCACATGGCACAGGATTGCATCCAGACAGCTCTTGAGTATCTCCAGTGAGGGAGACTCCACAACCTCTTTGGGCAATCTCTTCCAGTGTGCAGTCATCTGCACAGTAAAGAAGTTCTTCCTCATATTTAAGTGTAACTTCCTGTTCCAAAGCCAACAAGACTTACTTTATTTATGTCACTGGCACAAGCCTGAAGCCAACCCAATCATTCCTCAGCGTTGCTGCTAAGGCAGCCATTTTCTCAAATGAGGAACCTGAGATTCCAAAGGTAGCACCTTCAGAAAGCCTGGCATTTCACAAAGCACTTGAGCTCTTTCCTGCACACTCTGCCTCACCTGCATCCCAAATGCTTCTCACTTGGCCATCCACAATATGAGCTAGCTGAAGTAACCAGAAGCTAATTTCCTTTTAGCATAAAAACTAAATGTCACGCTCATCGAACTTACCTTACAGCTTTCTGAGCCATGTTTGACAAAAAGAGGCAAGGGATAAGGCTCTGTCGTTAGGATAACACCAAATTTTGGCAACCACACAAGCTCAGATCAGCTTTAGTTTCACAGCCCTTCAAAGGCTGTGGTCATAGCAGGTCCCTGCTTTAGAAGATGCAGGTTTTGGTTTATACTATTTTCATCCCACGCCTGATTTTTATGAGGTCCTAGGTCACTAGTTAAACTAAAAATAATAGCCTTAAAAGAAAGACAATATCCAAAATCTGTCTCCAAACTTAAGTCCAAAGATTTGAAGCCCAAAAAACTCAAAGAAATGACAGAAGTGTCTGATGTTTTAGTTGGAGCTAGGCTGTTACCTCCCTTGAGTGTCCATTCTCTCTACTGTTGTCTAAAAGACATTATCTTGTTTTTCCTTCTTTTTATGACATTCCTGTATTGACACTAGCCTACCAGGAAGACCACACTGTACAGATCTACAGCTCCAACACTCTAACACCAACAAAGAAAGTACCAGAAGTCTAGTTTAAAAGTATCCTTAATTATAAAGTGGTTACAAATGCTTAATATCGTCGTTTATTCATGGGGCTACAGCCTTTCAAATCTATGATACCCATTGATAATTCTAACAAATGCTCGGTCCATAAATATTTAATGGCCACTTGTGGGTGTTTTATGATGCTGTCTTTGAAGTTGACCTATTCGCAGGTTTATTAATTGGAAAAGGTTTATTTTATCCTAAATCAGATATGCAATTTTACAATATTCGAGCTATGCATAGAGGAAATCAGATCATTCTGTCTCACACAAACAAGGAAAACACATCTCTCACAGAAAGAGCACAAATCAAGTTAACGAGGGACAGTTTATTTTGTATGATTTCTCGGGGCTTTCAAACAGAAGACTGGTTGACAGATGCCTCCATCCTTAAACAAGCCAGCAGCACTTTAATTGTAACTCAGTGGTTGTCCCCATTCCTGTGTGTCTAACAAGCTCCCTCCTTTCTGTTAGCATGGGTTTTACCTTGCTGGCCTGAAGTTAAACTCACTGTTGGCTCTAAATTCCTGCTGCCCTTAAGACTACTTACCACTGCATGCAACTCCAGGGTCTTGCTAAGACATGAGATCTTGAAAACAGAATATTAATTTGAAATACAAAGCACAACTGAGGATTATGACAATCTATGGAATCAAAAATCCTCTATTTTCTGTACTGGACCACTCCCTGTCTGGTCTTTAGAGCCTCACCAATGACAACAGCATGATCACATTTCTTATTATAGCAGCAGCAGCTTACACTTCCTTCCCAAAGATCCTGCAGTGCTGTGGTGCTGCAACCCCATCACCCCAGTGGACTAAGCCTTTTTACTATACTTGAAGGCATATCCTGTCTCTGCAAGGCCTTCAGCTGAGCATTTTTGACACATGATTCCTTACACATTCACTGTTAAAACAACAGAAATACTGACTGTGCCCACAAAAAATGCTGTGAAGAATACTCACAAAAATTGATCATTCGCTATTAGAACCTATTACTCTGTAATGACATTATCACACAGCTACTGTGCAAATACAAACCAAAAAGCACTTTAAATTACATTAATAAGGTTGTAAATTCAGGCACCTAGTGCTCAGGAAACTCCAAAAGCATGATTACCTTTGAAATCACAATCCATTGCACTGTTCATAAGCACCTTTCTTGATAGCTACAAAACTTCCAGTATGTTTCAAATTTTTTTTCAGTTTTCATGACAAATCCAAACATTTCACCATAAAAATACTCAGAAGTACATCTGTGTGAAACAGATACTGACATTTCAAATTAAAGCAGGTATCAAAATCCAGAAAATTTAATTCCAAATTAATAAAATGAAAGAAGAATCATTTAATAGGAATTCTCAAGGCACTTGAAAACAGTATGTTTAACTATAACAAACACTTTATCACATTATATATACATACCAGATGATAAAGAACAGTGGTGACATCTATCAAAAAGAAAGGAACAATTTCGACAGCTATAGGGTTGCAATTTAAAAATTCAGAGTTTATTATATTCCAGTCTTTCTCAGAACATAAATTCAGTGAGGTAGAAACTTGCCCAGCTATAAATGTGCAACAGCAACCAGAACAAAAATCCTTTATTTCCATGCATGAAAACACTTCTCTTATTCATATATTGCATAGCGGTAAAATAGCATGTCATTCTAGTTTAATATTTTCATTTCCCTCATTTGCAAGGCAAAGAAATTAAAACATCCAATTGCATCCCGGCTCTACCCAGAATTAGCTCTCAGTTCCACGAAAAGCCTTATATACCTTCACATCCCTGCTATGCTGAATATTAAGGTGGAGTTGCTCTTAGTGCTTCATTAACGAGTGGACGCCCTCAGCCCGCACACTACAAGTATCAGAGCACAGGGCCGTCCTTCCTAATGAAACACCACGTACCAGACACCACTGTCATGTGCAAAATGGACAAGACACTTGGCATTTTGCACTATGCTCCATTATCATCATTCATCTATAGAATTTCTTGATTAAAAAATGGTATGGGAGAACAGCTAGGCTATGTTTGCAGCATTGTCATCTTCTCTGGCAATAACTGAAAGTATCATCTACAGTCAAATGGGATTTTTTGCCATTCTTAGCTACCGGAGTTTAAGTACACAAGATCCAATCACATGTGTGCTTTGGCAGCAGTCCAGGGCACTAATTTGTAAGGGCTTTAACCTGTTACATGGGCAGAGGTTAATCTTGGAATCTAATTTGTCTGTCTGTTAAATGCAAACTCCTTGTGGCAAAGGCTGTGCCTTCTTGCCTTTCAGAGTAGTTTCTCTAACACAGGTGCAACCACAGCAAACAAAACTGATAACCTAAAGCACTAAGACATGAACAGACCATCAGCTGAGCCAACACAACTATTAGGCGCTTACACCTTCCAAGTCACCTTTGTTAAAGCTGAACTAATTTAATAAACTTATACAAAATCTTCCCTTATCCATGTCTATATTCTACATGACAAAAACATATGCTATCATTAATCCGATAGCTTTGACCAGTGGCAGAGAAGTGTTCATAATAAGCACAAATGCAGGCATATTTGAGATAGAGCTACATTTGCTTATTGGAGGCCAAAAGACTCTGTTAGCAATCACTTTTAACTTGCCTAGGTTCTTCTGAAAGCTGAAGATTCCTTTAAAAAGCTGTTTGAACACTAAACAGAGATGTTAAACACAAGGTATGTTCCGTAATCATAAGCAGTAATTATTTTTCCCTCATTTATCAAATGAAAAATAAAACAATTTAGCCTTCTACTCTTTTTCGCTGGTAGTGAATATTCTAAGAAGAGGGAAACTCACAAATGACCAAAGTGAATGGGGCCATTGCCATGTTGGCAATTAAGTAATTCAAGACTGGGACATCTTTACAGAATGTCAGGACTCTTTTTATACTGGGTTCTTGAACTTCATGGCATGTTTGTTAACTTCATCAAATGCTTTAAAAATACCATCATATCTTCCTTTCCCCTACTTGCTTATACCAGTACTAACAAAACAAAACATTTCAAATATTATTCTTCCAGAGCCCCACATTTCAGGTAGCTTGCAAGCAATGTGGCAGATGAAAAAATGCAAGACATCCAACAGTACAATTTAGCACATGGTTTTCACTCTTTGAACTTCACGACTTCTTTGATTTTGTTTCCTCATTATGGTCACATTCTCCTAAGCTGATATATTCTGTGTGCAGTACAGTAATTCTCCTTTTATATACAACACTGAAAACCTTGGAATTATGCCATTTTCATTTGTGCAGGAGATGCAGAGGCAGTGGCTGTCTTTAACATATATTTTCTCTTGGACAGTGGAAGTTTTTGAAAACAGAAAATGAAAAGTAAAAGACTTATAGTAAACATTTTACTTCTCTATAACAATATAAAAAGGCCATACTTGCAATATTCTTGTCTTTTCAAAGTTAAATGATGAGGCCCATTATACCTACTCAACAACATGTGCTCTGAAGGAGGTAAGTTCCTAGGCAAGAGAATGATGCAAGCCTCTACGTGTTTAGCCAGAAACGTATTGGACTTAAAAGACATAAATAAACTAAAGTCAGAAGGAAATAAAATGTGTACTCTAAACCTATTCTTTTTTGGTCTCAGCTTTTTTAGCAATTGGTACCTATATTAAAAAGGGAGCACAAAGCAGGTTCTCAGTGTCTCTCTGCAAACCCACTAGATAGGCAGAGCTTATTTTGCAAGTCACCTAATTAAAGTATTTCTCTAAGTAGATAATGGTGCTGTTAACGGATGATGCCTGTCAGAAAATCACATACACTGATGGCCCTTGCAAGGCAGCTTATGCTTCACTCTTCCTGAAATGTGGAAAGGGAATACAGCAGACAGCACTATCTTCCAACAGCTAAGTTTTGTGGAACCAAAGAGAGATGTCAGTTCAGTTAATTGTGCAGAAGAGTCTGTCTTCCCTCTCCTTTCATGCCCATGAATAACAGAGCAGTTAACAATATTGACATTTAAACCATCATCATTGGGCATCTGAATTAACACCTCACAGAGATGAACAGGCAAGTTCACACCTTTCAAATCTACTGGGCTAAAGGCACTTCTGTAGACATGCCTGTATTGGTTAAGACTTCTGAGGCACCATAGAAGTTAACAATTTTTTTTTTCCTTAATAAAAGCTATGTCAGTGAAGAAGAAAGCAGTTGAAAAAGTATACTGTAGTATTACACAGCAATATTGTCCATGTTCAGATTAGCACAAAATTGGTTGCTTACACCTGGGGGAAATTTTTTTGCTTCTTTTTATGAGATTTTCTCTCAGTTGTTTCTCCATGTGACTACAGACAAACAGTTCCTTTTCAAATAGCAACCACTCTATGAAGCACTTTATACAACAGCTAACCTGTAATTTAGAAACCAGGGAACAATTTTCTTACAGGAGCTGCTTCCTCCATGGCTTTATCAGACCTCACCCAAACATTCAAGGAGCTATTACATGGCTGTATGGTGCTTAGATAACAAATCCACCTTTATAATATACCTTCATAGTAATAATCAGAACAATATTTTTCCTAAGGACTTTTAATCTACCCCAAGCTGAGTACCTAAACCCACACTGTAAAGAAAACAGCTCTCCACATTACAGCCAAGTTTTCCAAACCTATGAGAGTTACCCAGCTACAGCAATCCCACCTCTTCTTCTTCACAGCACTGTCTTTACCACAACACTCTTTGGTATTCACAGCATTTTAGATTTTAAAGGATGCTAGGATAGCTAGCTCTTCCTCCTCTCTCTTAATTAATTCTGACTCTTCACCTGTTTTCTATTTCATATTCCCAGAGACATAAACTGTAAAAATTAGCTCTTATTTGTACCTAATAACATTTTCAGTGGAGGAGCTTATATTGGAATCATACTTGCTTGAGAGATACTGAATCCCCTTGAGACTGTCTGCCACAGATATTATCCCTTTTAATTTCCAATTCTTTTTATCACAAACCTTTCTCTACGCTACGGGACTGTGGAGATTACACAATAGGTGCTCTAAATAGAAATGCTCCAAGATTCTTAAATCTCCATCTCCATCTCAAATTGCTACTTAAAAGCCAGTCAACTTTGAAGAGTTTTTGTAACAGGGAAGGTCTTAGTGAAGCGAGTATTTCCAGTTTGAGTTACCTAGCCCTTTAAATTCTGTGTACCATCCATTTCTACGCATAATGCTGACTGAGAACTACAGTCTCTGCTCCTATCATTTTTTTTCTCCACAGTCTTAAGTGGGGTCATCTCCCTTATCACCAGGGAATCAATGCCAGGTTACTGTGCCATCAATTTAATTGAGGGGAGGGCTGCTTAAACCATCTCACATTTCTCATTGAACATAATGGGATTCTCCCTCCTCCTGACCTGTGGTGGTGAAGGGACCTTCCCCAGGTGAAGGCTGGACTGCAGCCCAGCCACCCCTACCCCAAACCCCACTGCCCCTCCTCTCCCAAACACCGGGGGTCTCCGTTAATCCTGCTGTCAGAGGCAGCTGAGAAGACAGGGACTTCCAAGACAAACACTGCCTCCCCCATTCAGACATTTAAATGCATTTGGTACTTTTACAAGGCACATGCTCTCCAGGCTGATACATGCATTTAAGAAAAACTAGCATGGGAGAAAAGGAAGGGACAAGCACCTCGCTTTCTAGAGAGGGCAAAGGTAAATAATTAGTCATTAGTGCTAGGTTTTGCTTGTTTTTTAAATACACAGTAAACAGATACCTTTTGCTCAGCAATCTTGATGACTGCCATCCTTAATGAGGTTTTGGAAGTAGGTTATGACTTCTGTGGGAAAGAGGATGAAAGAACTTTCGCTCTCCTGTCCCTTGCTGGGTGCCAGGGTTTTGGAAATTGCACATAAGGCTGTGTATTGTTGCAGTGTCCTTTGTGGCAGCAGTACAAACCAATCAGTGCTTTTGAAGGAAAAATGAGAGCATCAGAACAGAAATACAATGGGTTTATTTGCATTACTAAGATTCTCTGGAATGTTAGGGTTTTGTGGTCATTCTCCTTTTTTTTTTTTCCCCTTTTCTTCACTATATCCAAAAGACATTGGTAGAAAGTACTATCATTATCAATATCCTATGAAATTACCTATATATAGAGTGTGTGTGTGTGTGTATATATATATATGTATCTTATGAACATAACACAATTCCCACCCAAAATAGCAAAAATATAAACTACAGAAAGGATTCTTATTCTAGTATGGAAACAGATATTTGCAAAGAAAACACACAGAGAAAGATCTATACAGTATTTTTGATACCTAATATGGCTTAAATAACTTCTATCATGACCAATCTTCTCTCTTCAATGACAAAACACAAGCGAAATTCAAAAAGCACACTTCAAAACATTGCCTGATAGCCCCTGAGAATTGAACACAGATAATCTTTCTTTCAGGTGCAGCACATTATCTGATCAACACTACACAAACTGATTTCCATAAGAAATTCTAGCCTAATCATGCAACCTTCATGTTAATTTAAAAAATAGTCCTTGATTTTGAAATGAAGTTGAAAGTATAGTGTCAGAACAAAGTGAAAGAGTTATCATTAGCCTTCAAATGTGACAAATAAGAAAGACACAAACAAGTGTCAGGATAATTAAAAAGGCATTGTTCACTTTTTAGAAGAAAAAAAAATGAATTGCACAAGAAATATTAAGCTAACAAAGAAAGAGCAAATATGAGTAGAAAAAATGACAGTTATCTGCAAAATTCATAAATGTGTCTTTTGTATAACCGTAATGATCATATTTTATGCTGTCATTTTACATTTAATTGCTCACCCTGGTACTTTACTTCATAGCAGCCATCAGTACCCCACAGAGCCAGATGCTGAATTGCAAAAAAACATACTGTGACCACAGACTTATAGGAAAGTAACTTTGCTGAGCTGTGGTGTATGACAAGTTAATTTTTGCAATTATACTTTTTCCAAGAATAAATGAAACTGCAGGTCATTACTATTCTATATCATTAAAAAGAGGCAGAAAATGTTCTTGATCATAAAGGCCTCAAACTCATTTTATCATTACTCTGACATATGAAAGCAACTTTACAATCTGCTTTTGCTCAATGTGACCTAATGAAATAAGCACCACCTCAGCTGAAATATGTAAACATCTTGATATATTAAGAAGCACATAACTAAAGAATATTGTTATTATTACACAGTGCTAACCCATCATATGTCAGGAAATAAATGCTATATGGGCTCTGCTTACTCCCAGTTGTTAGTTCTGCTGTATTACACTGCATGTCAAAGTACTGAAGGGACACGGATGCTCAGTTGTCATGAAGACTGAAATTGTCCCCTGTTCATTTCTCTTCCTAAGAGTCATTAAATGTTAGAAATGTTTTTAAAAATAATTAAGCAGGAGTAATGTCCATCACTGTCAAATTGTCTGTGCAATCAAACAGCAAGAGAGCAGATATTACAAAACACGTAATGTCTGCCTTCTGTATCTGTGCTTACGTTATCTGAAGACTTACTAGGAATTCAGAAGTTGGGATGTTCTTTACATTTCAAAATATTTACTGTACATGGAGAAATCAGAAATTCTCAGAGCATTCTTTCTCATAAAATGCTTTTTCATTTTCTGCACAATTGCTTTACTTTCCCATCACCAATGCAAACTGTAACACTCAAGTGAGGAGAAAAAGAGATTCTGCTTTCCAGATGAATACATTTATTAAGACAAAAGAAGAGAAGAAAATGTTTCAATTGTCATTGCATCTGTTTGCAATAAACGTCAAGAGCCTTTTAAAAAATTGACTACAGAGCTGACAAAAGACATCAGGTTGACAGGCAAAGAGGTGGAAATCCTCAGTTCACCCACTGAACAAGAAAATACAGGGACCCCCAAGCCACAAAACCCCCTGATTTTTCAGAATCTTCTCTGCCAACCCATCCAGTCCTTAATATAGACTGAGCCACATATATAATTTCTTAGCACATCCTTTAGTGTATCTCCAAAATTGAGAGTGATTATTTACTTCAGTTTTCTCTTCTGAGAATGAGAGAGCAGAGACCAGTAGAGAATTAATGGAAGAAAATGTCCAATATGTCTATGACTGAGATTTTCCAATTCATGGAATTAACTAGAAACAAAATCAAGTAAGATTTCTTAAAAGAGTCCACATGTTACTTCATACCTTCATACCCTATTCTTATCCAAGTCCTAGTGCTTTCCTTTTGAACAGGACCCTTAACTACTCTGAAATTATTTATAAATGTTAGAGTTTGATAATTTGGAATACCTCTCCCTCTTTCTTCTCTTGATCTCCTTGCATGGCAGCCATGCATCCCTACACACAAGGTTCTCTCTATTCATATACAGGTTCTGCAACAGCAGCTCTACAGTGTTTTCACAAACACAAAACAAGCATCTAAACACACTTGCTATCAAAAAAGAATACCACAAACATTGGACATAGTTGTTTCTTCTCAGAATACTAAGAATTTATTGCTTCAAGAAAATGTTTTTGTCAAGAAGAAGAAATAAGAATTAGAGAGAAAAAGAAGTATGGTTTGAACTGCATACCATTGCATACAAATCTTCTATAGAAATGGAACACTATCCAATTAATTCTGTGTAGCTACAAAATAGGAGGAGGTTGTCTGTAGGCAGGGTATCAAGCAGCTTTTAAAATCTCCAGCACCACAATTTTAATCTCAGTGCATCCTATTTGCAAATACAAATCATTGCTAAGGAGATAAAACTTTACTATTGTGAATAAAAGAATAATATTAAAATATATTCAGAGTACTTAGTAAAGAATATATGTCTTGTCCTGGACTACCGAATACTTCGCTAAAAATTTGTACATGCAGCATGGAACCTCTTTTTCCAAATTTTTTTTGTTCCATAAAGTTTTAAAGTCATACCCATTTACAGGATAAGGAATAAAAAGCTTTCCCTCATGTAGGTAAAAATTAGAAAACAGGCACTCTGCTATTTTTAATCTAACAATCTTTATCAGTACTCCTGTTACAATGAATTTGACACATCACAATTCTATTTAAAAACCAAAACACAGTGAGAAAGCAGAAATCTGGAGCTCACTAACCACCAACACCTGGGTAATGCAGCAACAATGAAAGGCAACATGTGTTGCCTTCCTGCTAGGGAGGCAGCATTTAGGAAAATGGTAAGAACCTGAAGCACTTGTTGTGAAGTTACTTACATAAGCAAAGATATGGTAAAATAATCTTGTCTGTGTGGGCAAACCTTTGTAAACTTGTGAGAGTTAGCAGAGCTCAATACAGAGACATGGGATTACCTATGCAGAACAGTTCACAGAACCAGGGCTTAACGCATGAAGGACTAAAACCTAACTACCATCTCTCCCCTTCTTTCACTGTCAGCTTTCATCTGTATTCATTATTTTCAGTGTAAAACTGCTTTTGCATACCTCACAATATACATATATTTTATTATATGCATGACTAAAGGAAAAAAAAGAAAGAGTATTATCCTACAGGAGACTGCTTGGACTTTATTTCTGAACCCTTTACAACTCCCTTTCACCTTCAAACCAAAGGCAACAATTTTTGACAACCAATAAGCAAATTTAAAATAAAATACTAATAAAACTCTTGTTCACAAAACAACATTAAAGCCACAGTACTGCCATTTGATACATTATTAGAAACAAAAATAAATCATTTATTAAAATGTAAGAATGTAATAATATAAACACAAAAGAATAGCAGATGGTCTTTAACTGTCAAATATGGATTTTTCATAGCTGGTACACAATTTACTGTCACAAGCACTTTGGTGCTACAGAAGTATTAGTACAGCTATTAACTATTTAATTCTTTAGCTGACACTGTGTTTTAGGATAGGGATTTAAATAATTTACTTCTACATTCTACTGTTGAAATTGTGCTGCTAGGAATTCATGCAACAAAGTTGTAGAAAAAAACACATGACGCTTGTTGATAGTGATATAAGACAGGATTATTATAAAAACCAATTATATCTTTTCATTCTCTTTTGCTTAATTAAAGCCAGAAGAATCACTATCTTTCTCAGCAGTAATCATGTGGAAGCTGTATAGCACAGATACAGTAATTAACTTAACCTTATCACTTAACTCTATTGGGTCATTGGAGTGAGGCACAGTATCAGTGCTCCGAATCAATGCTGTAATGCTAACATCTTTGAGCAGTTCGGAGATTGAATAATGCCATTTGTAAATGGACAGTCTTTGTTCCTGCTTAGCTATGCTGGATAAATGTTCCTGCTCATAACTTTAATATGGCAGCTTAACCATTTAATCATTGTACATTAATACATTATCAATACTGTGAACATGTAAGTACAAAATTACTTGTCAAAGTAATCAGATATTACTGATTTTTGTGCATAAATACGAGACATGTGGGATTTTGTCTTAATTATATATTTTCATGAAAAAATATATAGCCCAGGTTTTTCTTCATTTAAGAGAGATTTGAAAAGAATGATCGTTTCTAAACATAAACTTATTTTTCATTCCTCTAAAGCAGATTTTTAAAATGAATAAGCATGTTCTGTATTTTCTTTGGTAAAATTAGCCAAGTGTGCAAAGTTTAGTGCATTTTAGCTATACAGGCGATACTTGGGCATCTAGGGGATTTTCATAACTGAAGACTTGTGCTGTATCACAACAAATTAAGCGTAATTAAACACTCTGTTCAGTGTCTATTGTTAATTGCAGCAGCTAATTCGATGCTTAGTGTTATGTTCCGAACTATTTCCAAGCACGCAGAATTCTTCAGTTAAGACTGCTTCCCTATAGCTCTAAATTTCTTTTTTTTCACCCTCATTTGACAGATTTTAGCTCATTTATTACTTTTGTTAAACGATCAGAAATTCCCTTGCCAAGACAGTACTTTGAGGTCCTTCACTTTCACCAAGTCAGACACTAAATCATAGGGGACAATTATCAGCAAATGCTCTCCGACAGGCCCTAAGCCTGCTGAGGTAATGCAGCTGACAAACTTTGATGCGCCATGCCCGTGCACATTATGTTCACGTAGTGTGTACATCTGGGCACCCTTTATGGCGATGCAGCAAACAGCCAATCATTTATTCCACTCTAATTAGCACACATGTAAATCCTCACCAATCAAGCCACTCACAGGGTTACCGTTGTGGCAGCCATACAGCAAGCTGGCAGGACATGGGAAGAAAGTACAAGAAGCAACTATTGGGTTTGATTTGAACCTGCCGTCACACCACGGCAGGTCCCCCCAGTCCTGACTGTAACCAGCTCTCCCCTTCACAACCCATCATCGAGCTCCACGCGAAAAAGGTCATCGGGCAGACTGCCGCCCGGCCAAGATGCTTTGATTCTTTGCAGGCTCTGGAGCACACCTGAAGCGACGCGCGGCTCCGATCGCTCACAGCGCCGGAGCTGTCGCAGGCAAAAGTCAGGCGTAGCTCTAAAGCATGCGGCACAGCATGGAGTACACGCTACCTCAAAGAAGCACTGTCCACCTCAATATTTTAGACCCCGTTATGTCGCCAGGAAACTATCTGCCAGGTGTCAGCATCCCTTTTCTTCCTCACAAGCCCAGGTGCCTCTGCGGTAACCCTTTTATTTTGAAATAAATAGCAAACGCCTTCAAAAGGACAGATTCAGGCATTCAGAAAATCTACTGACACTGGTTTATATTATGCAACTCCAAAGAATACAGTCTGCTTTGAAATACCTGAAGTGGTTAGCGCCCATTTCCCAAAATTGAATCAAAGCAGTATGTAAGACCCTACAGTGCTATTCATTACTAAATTAGAAAATGCTCTATTTCAAAACAGCTTTAAAATGTGCATGCATATTGTCAAGGATACAACAGTTAGCCTAATAAAAGTATTCCTCAAAATGAAGAGTATTTCTTTTTAGAACAAAAATCCACTTAAATCCTGTACCTTCATGCTTTCAGTGCTTATTGCAAGGAAAAAAAAAAAAAGGCAAGTAAAACTGCATTTAGCAGTAGGATTTAGCTACACTGATTTACATTTTTATTCAATGGACTTCAGGGATGGAAAGACACATCTACTAAATGCATTTCAAACTTTTTATACTTATGTGTATTTGTACTCATCATTTATCTTTATCTACATCTAATTAAACATGTTTACAAATTGATTTGCTATATTATAAAAATTCATGAAGCAAATAGGTATGAGAAGTATGGCATTGGTTCAGTTTTCAAAAAACTTGTCAATAAAGTATCACTGGAAATAATTATTCTTGTAAATTATATGGACAATCAGAAGAGAGGGACAGAAAGAAAAACTAAATTTTGCTATCCTTCTCCAGATAAACTGGATCAAAGACAGCAGGATGAGAAAAATCTGCTAGAGAACTGTTAGGATCTTATTTTTAATGAGGTTTTACCAACAAAAGAAAATTTTAAATGACTTTATCTTCTCACAGTAACACAAAACCAGGAAAATAATGCAGTGAATATTGTACATCTACCAAAAAAAAATGAAGAAAGCATATTTATCTCAGCTTCCATTAACAGAAAAATATTGGGACGAGGTAAAGAGAAATTTCTTCCTGATATTATTGATGCTTTCACAGTTGATGCTGCCTCTCCAGTTAGTCTCCCTTTCCTACAGAGCTACCATCAAGGGGGAAAGCAGGTTGTAGCTCTCAGTCTGGATCCAGGCACTCAGGTAAGATGGTGTCTGCCAGATTAGCAAGAAATCACTGTCCACTTGAGCTTAGGGAGAGTCCTTTCAAGAGGAGGGGAAATCACCTTATGAGTCTTAAGGCTTTTGAATCCACTCCTGGAATATCTGTAACTTATGTACTGAAATTAGACACTCTTCTTCTGAATTTACTTCCAAATCAATTGGAACATTCATGTGACAGCATGGATGCTCATGGCGTTGCCAAGACTGAGGTCAGGAAGGGTGGCCAGTGCAAAGTGCTGTCCCAGGGGATTCCCAACCCACACAGGACAAGGGGGTGACCCAGGGTAGTACAAAACACAGCCCTCCTTTCCACCCCCTGAAGTGACACCCTCTAGGGCCAAAAAACCATCAAACACCATCCAAGCACTGCTCCTGCAGGGATCACACCCTCACACCATGGACAAGGAAGGTTCTGGAGCTGCTGTGGGTGTTCAGCCATCACACGACGCTCACCTGCCCCAGCAGCCACTCAATCCCCAGCCAAAACCAACTATTTCCGTGCCTCCTGCAGCACTATGAGGCTTTTAGCACCATGGTACATGGGACAGAGAGATCACTGTGAATATCCCCCATCCCATTAAGCGATCTTTTCGGGATTCTTACTTAAATACACACTATCAGGAGACTTCTAGTGAAAATGGTAGGATATTGGTGGCACCACAAACCCAAACGCAGAAGGCCCTCTTGGCTGAAGTCATGCATGTAGGCACACAGGAGGCAGCACCCTCTGCCTTCGGGCTCTGCCAGCTGACCCCTGGGTCACACTCTGTTCCTGGGGAGCAGCAGAGGGAGCGGAGCCCCTGTTAAGCCCCAGTGGGCAGGGATGCTCCCAGCACCACACTGCTAGCATGGCACCCATGAGCCATGCTCAGATGGAGACACCTACACTGCCCAGGAATAGGGTAAGGCAAAGGAAGAGTGAAATAAGGTCCTGTGGTGATCAACAGCTCAGCATCACGCTGGTCCCTACAGTAAGAAACATTGGCTGCTGCCTCCTGCACCAGTTACTGGATAAAGTCACCACAAAGCAGGGTCTGTGCTGCCCAGAGCATCTGAGGGGAAGGTGGTGACCAAAGCACATTCCTCTGAGCAGAGAGAAAGGCCACAGACAGACAGGCCACCTACACCAGCTCCTTGGCAATTCTACACAGATAGATGAAAAAGGACTTTTTAATCCTCCTTCTAGTTTATGGGCACTTACTTTTTTATTTATTATATGTCATTTAAATGGAAAATTAAAACAACTCACTATTTCCATTCTGCATTCTGAACTGCAGCTGCTTTACCTCTTCCAGCTATACAAAAAATGTTTAGAAGTTACACATTAGGAGTTTTTAACAAGCTTTAACTACAAGATCCACTTATTTCACTTCATTACATACTGGAGGATGTTCTCTGACAGCATAGTAAGAAAAACAAAACAGTAGTTGCATCATCGTACTCATCATCAGATCCCCCAAATCCTATGGCCACACCAGGAAAGGCAGCCGTGCCACTATGCCATCTGCATGTCACTTCAACTGCTCCACTGTCAGCAAGCTGGCCAGCCCACAACAGTAGTTGGGTCAGCATGATTGCCCTGCAGCCTTTGAAAACCTGACCTTTCTGTCACAAATGAGTCAGACAGCATTATTCTAGCAGTATGCATGGCTCTAGCAGGGCCACACACTCAAAACTGCATCCCAGCCACCTTGAGGAAGTGGAGAACAGATATAAGAAACTATCCAGAATGACAGATGATCCTGAGAACATGAAAAAAGTAAATGAAATACAGGAGACCTCTGTTTTCATTAGGGGGAAAAAAATCCTCAGTGAGGATTAATAAAAATTATGAAGGGAACTGACGCAATCACTGTAGGTGGCTATCTCAGCTCATCTCAAATGCAAAGGCAAGGAAAGCTCGCCGTAGCTATAAAAGGCAAAGGCAATCAGGCAAGAAGGGCAAATATGTAGGAACTCTAATTAACGAACAATAAATGCATAAAATAAACTGCCAAAAGATGAAATCAAAGCAGGTACCTTTTTTTTTTTTTAATGAGACAATACACTGGTCCACAATTATTTTTTGTAGCAATTTAATTATGACAATGAATAGTATTCCTTTTTTTTTTCCTTTTTTCTTATGGGAAATTGTAAAGCAGCTTGTTAAAGTAACAAAAATATCTTTTTTTTCTTTATTTTCTCTTTAAAGATGCTTCCATCAGCTTAATGGCATAAAAGACTGATGTGCTGTGTAAATTCTTGCCTGTTGAACTCACCTGAACCAACATGTACTACTAGCAGGCACAGCATTGTCCCAATAGTGCCCAAAGACAGCTTATTTGCAGTCTACAGAATCTGCCTGTTTAAATTAAAGGAAAATTCAGTGGTTTATAATATCCAGTGAGTATAAAATTTCATGATCGTAATGACATTTTCTGCACTAAATTCTACCCATCATTTCCTCTAGACACCATTTGCTATGTTTCCTGGAATGCATGACAGCATTTTTGTAGCCTATAGAACAACTGGAACACCTCTGTCCAACATATTTAGGTAAATAAATCCAAACGTGATCTAAAATTCCTGTTAAGTAAAAAGATCCTAATGTCAATTTATGTTTTAAAATTCTGAAATAGAAAATTAATTTGCAATTATTGATATTTTTTAAGAAGTTTTACCTCTATATAAAACTTTTTTTTATTTTGAGATTATCTGGGATGAAACATCTCGTATGATATGAATTATATAAATTGTTTCACCATACGCATGGCTCAGGTGTTTGACCTGCCAAAATTAAGCCCATGGCTTAGCAAAACCATTTACTACATGAGACAGAAGACACAGAGCAGTATTTGCAAATAGAACAAAGCATATGACCAATGGCCCACACAATCCATCTAATACAAAAGAAGAGTGGTTATTCCAGAGAATCTGAGTAAAGGACTCCAAGATTGCTTTACATAAAGCCATGTTAGCTATTTGTGAAGAAAAGCACTTTTCTATTCATCACTCTCAGGACTATTCTCAAGCTAACATGCTCTCCCTGGATCACCACAACTGGCCCCAATTCTTCCATACTCATGCTCACTGCTGAGTAATCCCTGAAGAGAATGTGGGGGGATATCTTCGAGGATCTTAACACTACCACTGCTGCCAAACACAGAGATTCCAGTAAGTCACCAGATTCCTGGCAGAACTCTCCCATGCCACACGCCCTTCTTCAGAGGGTAAATAAGAAAATGACAAGGAATGACAGCCAAAGGCTTGACATGTTCATGCACCTTGTCCTACGGACTCATCCCCGCCCCCTGCCTTCTTTCTTCTTCTTTTTCCCTTTTATTTTTTTTTAAATCTGTCACCTCCACTATTCCTGTTTCAACCACTGATGTAATTTCATTGTCTGTTACGGCCATCTCCTTATTTTCAGGGCCTGTAGGCATTAATTTTATTTAATATACTATATGCTTGACACTCCACATGGTGTTAATGAGTTGCCAGCTGCCTGTTGTGATACAAGAAGTAACCATAAACCCAGTGTCGCCTTTACTCCTGCACTGGTTCGGTTTGCTATTGTGACACATAAATGTCAACTGGTATGATCAGAAGTAAACAGTCATGACAGACAGGAAAAAAGGAGCTGACAGTTGAAGGTGATGATATCCATTAGGCTTCTACAGCTGCCACCTCCTGGGGAGACTGCTGAAGGATTTGAAATGTGGTGCAGAGCTCCTGGCTAACATGGCTCTATGACAAAGAATATGCTTACCTTCAAAATACCTGGCCTACCACCTAACCATCTGGCTTATTATCATTCAGATAAATCCACTTATATGCACAGGAAGGAGAAAGCCATGATGGAACACCAGAAATGCATAAAAAGGGCAGAAACATTAGTCAATCAGCCCGATGATACTCGAACAGTTGTTAAGGGAGCACGTCATTGCCTTGCTCACTTAACCATGGACATAAAAGAAAAGAGCTTCCCAAAAAGACAGAGTTTAAGATTTCAATTAAATTAAGCTGAATCTTAAGATGTCCATCAAGAGTAGTTAGAACGATTATGTCCAAGTCAATCTTTATTCACTTTTCACTCTTTGTGATAGTAGATTAAACACTTCATTTTGTTGAAGAGAGAACTTTTACCTGATAAATGCAGAAGTAAGAAAAATCACTTAGGTTAAATACCAAGCCAGTTTTCTTATCACAACCCACTCCACTGGACTTTAAGTCATACAAACCAACCAAAGCCTGTATTTGACGTGTGAGAGGATGACTGAAGAAATTTGAGACCTCCCAGTGCGTGCAAACCCCCAGCAGACACCAGTGCCTTTGCTCTCTCTCCCCCACACCTCTGTGACACATTCACAAAGATGTCAGGGCAGAATGCAATCTTCAGATGGCACATGTACCTCTAGGCTGCTGCAATTTATGCCAGGGCTAACATAGCTCAACCCAGAAAATTAGAGCTGTAACTGCTTCCATGATCTCCTCCTTCCATCCCCCAAAACCAAGAGCAGTATTTTTCCCTTATAAGCAGCTCAGGTAATTGCCTTTATTATACACAATATTCATTCCTTAGATTTTCATCACCAATAGAGCTATTATAAATTATTTTAGCTGTACTCTTCATGCTTTTATCCCTGTATTGATTTTATTTTTAATGTAAACTTTTAAATTATAATGCCAGAGAAACAACTACTTATATAGCTACAAAGGCTAAATTAGCAAGACCTGAGAGAAAAGTGCTGAAGATATTTGATATGAAGCATTAAAAGCAAAGTTATTTTATGCAATACTAAAATGTAAAAAAATGCAAATGTAAATGTAGTTCCACCTTCCAGTGTACAGCAATAATAAAGTATTAGATTCAAGCATCATAATTAACTTAATCAGATGGAGTTTTCTTTAATTCCCTAATTCCTTTCCTTCAGCCATCTAAGCTTTACTCAGGTTGAAGAATACAATCATGAAAAACACCAGCAGATACTACTGAAAATGTCTCCCTTTGCTTGTGTTACAGCAAAGCACAGAGTACCTTGCAGCATGTCTAGTATTCGGCCACTGTAGTATTTTAGACACATAGGAACACATCTCCACATCTACTAAGAAAATACCTTCCTGTGCCTCTGACACAGGACTCAGGGAATACCTCCTTCAAACAGCTAAATGGAACACAGAATTTAAAGGCTGCTTCATCTGGTCTCTATAAAGGTAAGCACACATAATTACTGTATGCAGAATCTCAGCATTTGCAATTAGTTGAAAGCAATTCCAGTAAAAAATAAAGCTGTTATACCATGGAATTAGAGCAATAGGTTAAATTGCAATTTTTGTCAACAAGTCCATTTCTACTCTATCGATTTGCACAAGGTGATACGATGCACTGATTTGAATCTTATACACAGAAGTGATATTGCACTAATTGAAAAATAATTGGATTTGCCCCACTTTATAACAGATTCCTTTGCACTATCAAAGTTTTAATCTCTGATGAGTTTTGCAAAACTCACAACCTAAAAATCACTGATTTATATCTTAATTCAGATGTGTCAAATATTTCAAGGTGAGGAATTCCAAAACAGCAGACTGTGAAGGCTGCAATGCAAACATGAAACAAAAGTGAAAATGCTAACATTTTCTTTCCATATATTGTAGCAAATTAATTGTGTGTTTTGGTAACGTAGCTTATTAGTTTTGCATAATTTAAGTTTTAATTCATCGTTTAATTTTTAATTAAGTAGTCTCTTTCAAGATGAGCTTTCTACTCACATTTTAGTTAGATGCTAAACATGCAATGCATAAAAGCAGTGGCAAGAATGTAATATTTAGTTCATATGATTTCTCTATGATTTCAAACATGAAAGTAACCAATTTTTCAGAGTATAAAATAACAGCAATTGTAAAATGTCATATAATTTTTAAATAATTAAAGACCTCTGAAAATATCTGAAAAACTAGTGGGACAATTATAGCGAGAAGAAGAGCCACATACTTTTTCATAGATTATAGATTTTGCTATGGGTATTTTGTTTCAGTAGTTTGGATTTGTTTTGCGGTTGGGATTTTTTGGTGGGGGGGGGGGGTTGTTTCTCTCCACAAATCCTACAATTTAGCTAGAGCAATAAAATAGGATTTCACAGTTCTAATCTCCCTAGCAAACATGACTAACACTATGCAATTCCAAATATAGAGAAATAGGGGAAGGGGTACATTTATTTTTGCACATAAATAAGAAATTTAAAAACAAAAATTATTTAAAATTGCAACAAAATAAAATTTGGTATTAATTGCAATTATGCAAAAAGCTAACCTGAATGTTTATCTGTGCATATGAAAAAACACTTAATTCCAACATTACAAACTCAATGGGTGTGAATTTGTTAAATGCTATCAGTTTTAGTTACCTAAAATTTATTAAAGGAACAAAAAAAGCAAACCAGCAACACCAACCAAAAAAAAAAAAAAAACAACACACCCCTTGTTTTAAGAATATATCTGTCAGTTCAACTGAATATTGGGAGTGCTCCCAGAACTTCTCAGGCCCACACAAGCCTATTTTCAAGGTGAAGGAAGGTTGACATCAACATACCTGAGACATGTAGCAACAAAACCCAAAACTAACTAACTGCATATGCTTTTTGTAGACATAAGATAAAGACATAAATAAGAGTGCAACATCAAGTAGCAATATATTTTCAAATTCTCTTCAATGTCCTGAAAAAAAAACAGCATTGGTTTATTTATAAGTTTTTATACAGAACTTCTTTAGTTATATCTAAGACTTCTGAATTGAGCTCCAAGTAGTAACATCTGCAGTATCCAGAGAGCATCCCCAGACAGAAAAGTACCACCAGAAAGTTACAAAAAAATTCACAAAAACATACATGTCCCTTTCCTAAACGAAAAGGGAGCAGCTGGCTATTCCAGTTCTGGAAGATTCTATGACTTGGTTCTATGACTGGTTGAGGGAAGGTTAAGTAATTTGAGTAATTTTCAGTCTCTAAACATTGCAATGTATTTTACAATTGAGTATTTACTAGCTGGATCAACTGCAGTGAAATTACACCTTAGAAAAAAACAATTCCTTATAGGATTCATTATATAAATTCCACTTTCCCTATTTCCTCTGAAGTTGTTAACTTCTGAGGGCATTCCTGCCAGGAGGTGAAGATCTCCCAGCAGCACCATTGCTGCCAGGCTCCTGTTTCAGTGGCACGGTGGAGTGGAGGCCCTGGAGGATGCAAACTCAAGTAAAATTCCTCAAGCAAACTGCCATGAAGTCCCAGAAAATTTGCCAGGTAAGAAGGCAGGAAAGAAGTTGGAAGTTTGCACTTCCTTACAATGTTCCTCTTTGGGCAAATCCACATTCCTTAAAGAAAATGTTAATAAAATATTTTTTAACAGCTTCCTTGTCGCTCAGCCAGGTTTCTGGAGGAAATGAGGACTAATGACACCTTGCTTGGAGATCTCAGTCTAGAAGCTGGCCTCCCTTAGGGCCAGAGCTGCTCTCTGTGAACTGGGCAATAGCCTGTTCTTTTAAATCTGACTACAGGGATCAGTTTCGTGATCTGAAATAAAGCAGCATCCAGTGGCTGACCCCGAGGTGCACAATAAAGGTCTGTCAGGGGAGATACACGTAAAGATGGGCTACCCACAACTTAACAGCAGAGTACAGTTTGCGTTTGCCCCTGCTCAACAGGAAGCTGCAGGAGGAAGCCCTGTTTTTACAGACCTCTGCACTGTTACAATGGTCTGCTGTTCAGCTACAAAGAAACAGGCATGGCAGAGCAAGCAACTACTGAAAGTCTAAAGTTTAGATTAATCACACTCATTCTTCTGCTTTACTGGGGCTTTACCGTTGTTTTAGGCGGTTTTGGTTGTGTTGAGGATTTTTAAGCAACTGGCTAAACTACAAAGGCTATGATCAGTCAAAAAATGCTGACCCTGACACTATTAGTTCCCTCAGTTTGGCTAGCTTCCTACTGAAGCCAAGTGTTTTGAAGAAATTCAAGAGGGCTAATGAAGCTGTCTATATAATTTTAAGACGTTTTTTGCATAAGGGTTAAGATAAAGCCTGCGGCAATCCTAATGGAAACCTCCAAGCCCACTATTAAATCAAGAAGCTGAAAATATCAAGTAGGAGCTATCCAAGACCTGGGTTGAGACCTAATGGTATCACTTTACTAATGTCCAACTGAACTTTCTGACAGGAAGACCTGGATAGATCAGCATTCACTGCAGGAAATGGTCACTTATTAAGGGGGTTACAAAAGCTTTCTTTTCTAGGGATAAAAATACCACATATAGTATTGAGGAACTCTTCAGCAGTTCCTCATCAACAGGGTACTAGCACTGTAAAAAAAATAAACCTACTGAGCAATTCAGCATAGGTTTTCTTTCCCTGAAGTGTAGCAATATAGCACATCTCCTCTACACATTCAAAATCTGAATAATTGGGTCACTTGGCCTGTGTGAGTAACCTATTTTACTGTCAAATTTATATAAACAAACAATTATACTTAATAATCATTCATGCTGCTTGACTTACTAATCTTATCAGATAACAAAACATGCTCCAGCAATATAAAAGAGCCATGACAAAAACTTATCATCTAGCCTTCAGCTGTATACAGAAGTATTGGAGAGAATGAAGATAAAACAGATTTCCAAATTCACACACACCTCCGAATATTGAAGGTCAGGCAGGAAAGGATGGATGCGATTCCGGCTTCCACACCCACAGACACCAGTAATGGCAGCCTCTGTCACTAGAAGATGCATCAGAGAGCTGTACAGGCAGATCAGTACTTGGGTGCTGGTGGCAAGGAGCTGCTAAGATGGGGAAGGTGACACACCGGTGATAAAAACTATTCCATTATTCACTACTGAACATTCATTTTGTGCCAAATTTGCGGTAATTTTGAGTAACAGCACTGCTGATGGCTCAGTCTACGTTATGCCAAATACGTATCTGCACCACAAATGTCATGTTTAAACCTGGCGCTCTGGCTTGCCTGAATGTGCTGATGACCCAGGGAACACCATGAGGGTGTAAGAGCTGGCAAACCAAGCCCCAAAAAACCCTGTAATTCTGCAAACAGTGGTGTTAGCAAATTCTGTCTTCTCATGATATTATCCTCATGAGTTATTCAGTACCCAGCTGAAGTTTCCGTTGCACAGAGTATTTCCTCTGCTGTGAGGACTGGCAAACACGACCAACACACACAAACTGGAGCCTTTCTTTCCATCAGGGCACTTATCAGGTCTTTTTTTTTTCTTTCCTCCCCAGACACCTATCTCCACAAAACTTTCAGGAACAGAGGCCGTAACCTGAAGTACTATAATAAGGTGTAAATCATGCCTCAAAGACAGATCGATCAAAGTAGGGGAAGGTAGTAGGCTGTTCATCTCTCGAGGATTTAAGACATTACCTTCAAATGAAAAAAAATAAGCATTTTAAAATTTCGTTTTCTTTTCACCTAAGGCCCTAGCAAACAGTATAAATTTTGAGCAGCCATATCTATTTTTCAGTGGCTAAACTGGCAAATGTTTCTGGGCATTGCCATATTTCACAAACCGTGAGGGGTTTTCTGCTGTAGTTTTGGGCCCAGTGAGATTCAGAAAGTACAAAAGGGCACATAAGATGCTGTACATTTTATACCCAGTAAACTGTGATCTGCGATTGATTTATACAGTGTGCTAAGCCTTTATTTCTTTTCCTTTAGCTTGGCAACATAATTTCACTTTGATGGTCAGCCTTTCAATTAATCAAAGTGGACACAGCATTTGCAGCTTCTTTTGAAGTCAAAAAGAATGGTGTGCTCAGGACCTCTTAAAATGAGACCACTTATTTAGGTACTTAAAGATGGCTGTCAACACCTAACTCCAGTCTCCTAAGTTTGAAATTGCTGACTTTAGTAATTTGCCCAAGGAAAGTGAACCTGGGGCACAGAGAGACTACACAAAATCTTACCTCTCATGACCAAGAAGTCCTTGGCTCTTAGTTATAACTGCAGACAAAGCTCTCTTTTGACTGGTTTGCCAGTACTGAAACTCAATTCAAGTACGCAGAAGTAGACCATTTCTAAAACGCTGGTTTGCTCGGAACTGTTTTCTAGTGGGATCTCATGTCCAACTGCAATTATGTGATAATGGAATCCAGACATGGATTTAGAGAAATCAGAGGAACATAGCAAACTTATAAGGTATTTCTCTGTGTTTGACTACTCAGACGAATTGCATCCAGGTCTGCTGAGCACTGGCTATACTGTGCTTAATTTCAATGCCCAGAGGCAGACAGCCTGATACAGGAAGCAGTGGCTGACATTGCATCCCAGCACACAAGCCAGCAACACTCTTCCTTTGTAGAAGTGTTAACACATTCACAAGAACTCTTCTCACAAACTAAGAAGTGCTAGAGCATTAATAAAGTCTAGGAATAAAGAATTAGCAGCAGGGTGGAGCTGATACGTTTTCCAGTCCAATGTCTTTTTTCCCTCAGTTGTGTGTCAAACAGCTTGTCTGTGCTGACGTGCAAGCGCAGCTGGCGCGGGTGACGGGAGATGATGTGCTACACGAAGGAGAGCACCAGAGTTCGTATCGGGGCCCGTGGCGGGCTGGTTCCTGGTTGTTGGGCCATGGAGCACCATGCTGCAGTGGTGGCCGCTCCCTGCCCCTGTTAAATCTAAGAAGCAGCAGCACGCCCGAACAAATGCTTTGCTTTGCTTGACAGGCCTTTTATGAGACATACATGAACTACAAAGGTCCAGGGAGGAGTTATGGTGCTAGAAACAGTGAAATGGATTTTACTTTGTAACTTGCAAGACATCACAAAAAGCCATAAGCACTTTTTTCTTCTGTTTAGAAAATGCATCTTGCTCTCCAGTTGTAACACATAATATATTACATCAGAGTATGGCAGGTAAAATGCTTTGTAAAGTTTTTGGTGTGTACTGATTCCAAATACTCCCTTCTCCAACAGAGACAAACAGAGCTCAAAATAAACTCAACATTTAGATAACTACAAGCATACACTGCCATTCATCTAATGCTAGTCCACCTTTTCTTCAGCAAAGTATTTTGCACTTCATATATATTATGAAACATTCCTCCACCACAGTATTTTTGATACCACTACCAGTTCCACTGGTAGACCAGATTTTTAGGCCTATTGCCCTTAACAGAAACAATACAAAATAAAAATTCCTCAAAAATTTTCAAAATGAGGAGAGAATGAAGCAACTCAGGAAGTATAGAAATGGCAGCACACGCCCACCACAGAATAAAATCTGGATGACACTGTGCTTCAATGTCACAAGTAGAGATATAATCAAAAGCTTTCATAGCTGATGTATGTCTCCATCTACAAAATGTAACACTGTTACAATCAGGTATTTTCAAAACTCTGTGATATCTAATTTTTACTCAAGACTTCTTATTTTGCATTCGGGGTTTATTATTTTTAAAAGTTTAGATTGCATCAGTAAGAACACAGGATGCGCTAAAATGTTACATTTCATACATTCTGAATTCTGCCTAAAATACTCAGTTCATCTCCCTCTCAAGTTGCTTTTGCAACAGCAACCATACAGCAAATTTTCACAATAAACTGGGATTTACAGGTTACTACTGGTTGACAGTTGAGGTTCAAAAAAATTTATACGACACTACAGTCCTCACTGCACAAGCAAACAGGCAAAATGTAAAATAAGATTCTCTAAGTGATCCTTAAAAGAAAAGTGTCAACCATTCCATATTATAAAATTCTTGAAATTAAGAAATTGCAATTTTTAAAACAGAAATTCTTGAAATGAAAATAGCAGCGAATTGAATAATCTGTTAAATTAACTGTAACACAGTAGCCTATGATAGCAGCTAGCCTAGGACTCAGAAGTTTATCAGGGGAAAGAAATGACAATGTTTAGTATACAACTCTGAAAGGGACAGGAACAAAATACTGTTTCCCATCACAAATTTGCTTGTAAAACATGTATGCTACCTCAGAAAAACAGTCACATGCCTAAATAATCTGCAAAACCTCATTGCAAACACCACCAAAACTATGTATCTTAAGGAAGTAAATCACTTTTAAGACAACTGAACTTGTAGGAACACTGCAAACAAGTGTGTCCCTTAACACTTATTCCATAAAAGTTCCTATGGAAAGACAGTCTTAAATGATCAATGTCCTTAACTGTGTTGCATCTAGCCTAAGTAATCATGTTTAGACTGAGTAGCAAAACTGTTTTGTGGGTGTATCTTAGAGCCCAAATAATGCTCACTTACACAGATTAAGAAGATGTTCAAAACTCATCTTTACAATTACAACTACACCTCCCAGTCTTCACATACGACCTTCTTTCCTACAGAAAGGAAGTACAAGGAGGAATCAGAAATCTCTGAACCTTAATATAGAATCAAAAGCAAAGGTTGAGCAGTAGCACAAAGTATTTCTCAGCTCAGCAAACTCAACGTTTGTATGCTATTCCACTCCCTTCTTACAATCTGCTGCAGATATATGTTGTGTTTTACTACATACTCTGTAAACAATATTATGCAAAACCACAAGGTAGCCAACAACACAGCATAAAAGCAGAAGACTTGCTCCAAACAAACACAGCTCCCCTTCCCCTCTCTCTGCAGGCAAGGAGAGCGTCCTTCTCAGAACCTCTTACTAGTGAGTCAAGAGAAAGAAAAGGTGAGACCACTGCAGCAAATGCAAGGCAGCCAAAATTAAGGGTATCCTTAAACACATGAATGTGGAACAGGTGAGCAGATGTACGCTGCCATGGGCTTAGATCCAGTTACTTAGATACAAACAATCTGTGGAAATATTTGCTCAGCCTATTCAGTTCTGTGAACTGCATTATGATTTGTATCAGATGTGAGCAAATAACTCACAAATAGAGATTTATAAACAAACTGCTTACTGAAAATCACCTACTCAAGTCCAAGAGGCACATTTAAGCAGGAACAGAGCAGTGGTCCTTCATCAAGCATCTGTGCCTCCAGCTTCTATATTTGTACAGTCTAACAAAATTCCTGAAAGTGGATAGCTCGCAGTGAGTCAATCTGGCTATGACACAGGAAAATAAACATTTGCACAAACAGTTTTATATGCACCACAGTCAGTTTGCCATTACTTGGATGTCTAAAGTTTAGAAAATACGGTGCTATATTTGTTTGTTCTTTGCTTTAAAACAAAACACATAAGCTCCACCAAATCTTAAGAGGGGTAATACTAAAACCTGCATTAAAAATATGAATGTGATGAAATCCAAAAATGTTTCTTCACATCACACATAAGCCAGGGGACACAACTTATAAATGCATGCAGATAATTATAAAGACAGATTTTACATCACATGAAAATTATCTTGTGTTTTATAGAGTAAAGATTAAAAGAATCACCTAGAGCCCTCTTTCTTGATATGTGGGATGTTTTCTATTGCAGCCAATGACTTCATATTTTTAACAGTATTTACTATTTCTAACCCATTTCACTGGTGCTACACCTTTCCACCACCTCCCTGTTCCCAAGGAAGGCATCTCCTTGGCAGTATACACTTGCCTCCAGGGAGCTGACTCTCTACTTTGGTCGGCTGAGACAGACAGCATGGGTGTCCTGCAGGAGCTCTCTGTGCCTGTTGATTTTCACTTTTCTCGTTTTCTCCTGCTTTCTCTCCTGTTTAAACAATTCCTCTGCTCCAAAAGTAGCAATCCTCTTTTCCTCTGGATTCTTCTAATAAACCTCATCAACTACACCCCAAGGCAACTGATCTCTACTTCTGTCAAGCGCAAAGGCTGCAAATGCTACCTCATATCTGAGGAAGAGCTAGAAGTGCCTCAAGTTTAGGTGTCTTTTCCAAAGGTATTAGCTGCTCAATCATGAGGTATTATCTCTCCCTACAAACCTAGCCACTGAATTTTCCACACTGTATTGCTCGTCTAAAAATTGTGCTCTGGTTTCCTTGCGCTCCATGGCAGCCACATATCAAGGAGCGTTGGGAGAAGCTCCATTGCAAGTAGATATCAAATCATTTGGGTTAAACATTCCCAAGCATGTTACAGAGTGGTGAAAAAGAAGAAGAAACTAAATGGAATTAGAATTTCTATTACAAACTGCAGCTCCCTGTATGAAGAAAATTGCATGCCAGGAGTCAAAAGAGTTAGGATGCAAGTTCCTCTTTTATCAATACTTGCCGGCAATCACTCACCTTTTTATGGAAAACAATGACCTTTTTTGATACAATGGTGACCCACCTTAGAAGTGTAAATGGAAAAAAGTATGAAAAAAGAAGACTTTTTATTATTCCTTGCAATCAAAATGTAAAAATTTAAATGATCTGAAAAAGCACATCTTTATTAAAGAGTTAATGAAAGTGTGGGTCAGTCCTATTATCCTTTTAAATTAATAAAAAATTCCTGATCTTTTAAAATTCAGAAGAATGATGTATATTTAAAATATTCTGTAATTACTGCAAAAGTATTAATTAACAGTTCATGGATGCATAAGTAGTGAGATGAAGGAATGAGCCAACTACTCACTATAAATATAAGCTTAAAAAATCATTTTATAGAATTTTTGTAGCAGTATGATGTTAGGCAGGTCATAACACTAGTACTTTTCCTCTGAAAACCTAATAATTATTAACCTTTTTAATTTTTAAACTGAATATTGACTTTGCAATAAATTGGAGTAAGTTCAATCTTACAGTCAATTCCAAACATGAAAGAGTTTCTCTCTCAGCTACACTGACCATTAGCACTAATTTACAGATATTTTCTTAGGCTTGACTCAAAGAGAAGTCTGAATTATCTTACTGCAAACGATTTTAAGTAACAGCACAATAATTCATATATAAAGCACAGAATTATAGATGCATAAAATCACTATTTTCTGTACGAAACTATAAAAGGATATTAGAAGTTATTCCAAATTGCATGAGAGAGCCTTAATGTACACAACATGACCTTCCTTCCACAGTAAGACCCACAGGTATAGAGGAAAAGTATGAGACACAATTCTGTTAACTTCAGCCCTTCGGGAAATGCAGTGGGTCTGCTTCTATATTTTACGAATGTTTTGTTCAATGCTTTTTGTTACCTTTTCAAAACAAACCAAAAAAAAAGCTTTCTGGTTAGATTTGGTAATTTCTAGTTCTGCATGCCATCCTTCAACTCCCAGAAATGTCCTTCTTGTCACCATAGGAGTCTGAATCAGTGTAGTTAAGAAACTCCCTCTTGCTGTGCCCATGGGAGGCTGGTTCTGATCAGGCAGAGATTCTCTACTCCTCCAGCCATTCCCTTCTCTCCCCTTTGCAATACTGAGCCGAGGCTGCACCCGCACACACAATGGGAAGGATTGCAACTTCTCATCCTGGGAACCCAGAAGGAGGAAAGAAGAGGTGGTGGGAGAGGTGCATTTCCTGTGTAGGACATGCTGGAGAAATTAGTCAACAGACTAAAGAGAGGGTGGAAGATCCAGGGGTCCATGAGAAAAACACCTGTGGCACATGGGATGTGGTGACCTGAGCTGGAAGAGTAGAACCCACTTCAGTGGTGTGGGAAACCAGCTAGGCAGCTAATGGGCTAAGAGATGCTGTCCCCACAAGCTGGTGCACGAGTCAAGCACGGAGCTGAAAAGGCCAGAAGCAACACAGTTGGAATTTGCAATGACAGGATTTCATGGGGTCAACAGGGTGTGGACCAATACATTCAGCTACAGGTTGGTGAATGACCTAGAGAAGAGCTGTTAAGAAAAGGGATATGCATACACGTGTAGGTAGAGGAAGCAAAACATGCCAGAAATAGGATTTTATAATAATAATAATATAAGAATCTTGCTAAAAAGTATGACTCAGAACTTCTCTATTTCATACTAACTTCTCCATGGACACATAGCTGTCCCCATGGTGCAGAACACTCCTTCCAATACCACTTTAGTAACAGAAGAAAAAATATTAATCATGCAGATAGTCACAGCCTTTTTGTGTAACTGCAGTCCAGCACAGCATCCACAATATTGCCAGAATCTGGGCACAAATTCACTCCTTAATGCTGTATCAGACTCCTTTTTACTGTCGGGAAATTCACACCCTAACAGCTTTACACACAGGAACTCCAGAGTATCAGATAACATATTTATGAGGCCAATATTAACTTCCAACTTCAGAAACAATATTGAATTATTTCCTAGGTTTCTTTATGTATTTATGAAGATAGAAACCTCTTCCAAACAAACCCTGAAGCACTGTCAAGAAAATTATTTCAGGATATGTTTTTTATGGGGACAGCAAACAACACATGGTCCAAAAGATCATTTGTGTAACATAGTGTCATATGTCTATTTAACTAAATGGTGGGATATTTGTTTGATGTTTTCTGGTATATAAAAAAAGAAACACATGAAGGAGGAAAGAAAAAAAAAAATAAAACACCAAAAAACCCTAAATAACTTCCTTTTCTAATTATAAGGATAAAATCCTGTAATGGATATTCATCAAAAGCATAAAAATAAACCATTACATAGATTTTGTAAATTTGCTGTCTGACAGTTTAATTTTTAATAAACTGTCAGGAATCCAGCATCTAGGGGACTGCCTTCATCAGGAAATAAATCAGGAAAGAGAAAACTCATTAAATTAAGGCATTGCTCCATGTGTAAATGGAGGCATTGCTGGAGAAGCAACAACCTGCTGGAGTCCTCCCACCAAGCTCCCAAATGTTATGTGAAAACCTTGCTAGTCTCTAAGTGACCAACCTTGCATTCTGATTACATGCCCTCCAATTTCTAAGGCTCTAGACATCAATATAATGCAATTCTTGTGTCATTCCAACCCTCCAACATACCAAAATCTCCCAGTTCTATGCCCTCAGCAGGTTTTCAAAACTACAATTTAATTTTGTGTGTGTGTGTAGCCAGGTCAATAATGAAAATATTTAATAAGATCTATCCTAGTATAACCTTCAGAGTAATCACCTACTAGACTTCTCATTACTTTTTCTAATGCCCTTTGCCAAATCTGAGAGCCTGATTTTTATCAGTCGTCAGTAGAGCCTTACACTTCTTGTTCACTAAAAAGAGACGAATTTCCTGCTGATCAATATTTCCCCCCATTTTTTACGCTGTCTGTTCACACCTATCCTTCTTTTTAAGGTGGTTACTCATCCTCTGAGATCTACGGAGCTTTTCTTCTAGGGTTTTTAATCTCATGAGCCAGATGCTTAGGCTGTGCTCTGCAGGGCCTTGTTAACCTTCAAAGAGAACACACACTTCTTCGCATGAAGATGTACTTTCCACAGCAGTCATTGGCAAGAAGCCAACAAAAAAGATCTAGAAAAGCTCTTACAGCCGTTACAGCTCAAAAATAATTTTAAGAATATTGTTAATCTTGGGAAAATATGATATTCTGTTCTTCCAAAAAGAAAAAGACGTAAGAGCTCTGTGCATAATCAAACCATATTAAAAAAAAAAAAAAAAAAAAAAAAGTATCCCTCCATCGAGAGATCCAATTTTTCATCCAGCTATTCCAATTTAAAAATAACAAAAATGCAGATTTGTACTTGGCTTCTGGTTCAATTTAAATCTGAAACTATTCTGTTTTGGGAGAATTGTTTGATCCAGAAAAGGTCTGATCACACAAACCAAACTGTCAATGAATGATGAACTGGCTGCATGGTGCCAGACATTCAGGGAATGATGCAGGTGGCTGCATAATGCCAATATACGATATCCAATGTTGTCTTAGCTCTAGCAGAGTCCACCTGCCTCCCTTACAAGAATATGTGGTATTTTTAAGTGATGTTTTTAACCAGTTGAGGAATTGGATTATAAAGAAAATCACGACACTGAAGTTAGGTGGATATCAATAGAAAGGCAGAGGCTGTAATAAGGTTAGGTCTCAGTAACGACTAGAAATTATATCTCTGGCATTGCACTACTCCTGAAACAGAATACTGGCTGGACTCAAGTCTTAAAATGCTGACTACCAGGTGGGAACACAAAGAGCTTGTTTCTGTTCTTGGCTTTACTACTGGCTTACAACATGTCCATGGCCAAATCTCTTTTCACACCTCAATTTTTCACTGGCATAAAGAAATACTCTCTTAGAATGAGAACTGATGAAAATGGGTATGTAAGTGTTATATTATTAGTTTATCCACTGCAAGATGTTCCTTTCTGTATTTATACCCATGTCTTCTACAGATCTCCTGCCTTCACAGTACACATGAGTGCTAGAAGCAGGTAACTGACTTTTTCCATACATCCTGTATTGACTGGCCCATACCACAACTGAGAAATATTTAACAGATCCATAATGACTTGAAATACGCCTGCAAAAAGCTTAACTCAAGCAGTACGTGCCTAGACCTAGTGATTGTCCCAAATCAACAAGGAAAAGACAAGGCTTGGAGTAAGGTTTACTCTCCACTGTAGTTTTTCATTGTACGTAATTGTCCTTAAATCCCTCTGTGTGTAAACTGTCTACCCACTCTTCCCCCCATGTCACAGTTAGGCCTGAAAAAGCTTCTGCCATACTCAGAATCCAGTTTTAACCTCAAGCCTGAAGGTGACAATTAGCTGGTCTGCCTCTGGCTGCGAGTCCCATGCTGCAGGCTCCTGCCTGCTAGTTTAGTTTTATTCAGTTTCTGCTTGGCCATAAAGCCCTGAACTCCCTGCTAACTCTAGAGGTTACTTCCCTTGTCAGAGCATTAGGGTTTTGGAAGACTTGTCTTGGCTGCTTACTGAACTGAACACAATGTGATCTCACACTAGTTACCCTACCTACTCAGGTCTCTTGAAAAAGATTTTTTAAAAAGGTAAATAGACAGCATGTTCTTGGCAATATTTATGATAATGATGATGATGATTAGTAGTAGTAATGTAGAACAAAGATTTGAAGTAGTTGTTTTTAAACAACTGGGTTCTACAGAACTGCAAGTCTATAGGAAAAAATACCGAGAACTACAAGGTACAGCAGATTTTTCCAGCTTGCACTTAAACTTAGGCAGATAAAAGCACTGTAGGACATTGTGCTTTTGTAAAAACAGAATGAAGTAAATACAAAGACCAGGAAACAAACAAACAAATAAATAAAATGCAGGCACATGTTTAGTAAACTCAAGCGTTCCAAAATTACTCTACATCCTTATTAAACTGCAGCAGATTCTGTTTAGGCTTAAAGAAATCAAAATTAACTTGTAATCCAGATAGAATAAAGGATATCAGAAAGAATTTTAGTAATAACCACCACAGCTGAATGATTAACCCTACCAAAATATCAAAGGAAAATAGCTGTCAAAAGTGTAAATTAAATCACTTTAAAATTGAACAGAAAATTATTTCCTATTTTCTACAGGTTATGATTTGGAGTGATCTTAAACCTCTGGAAAAGAATTTTCCAATTTTCAAAAATTCTGAAGCCCAATTACAAGTAATTATAGCTTTTCATTTTCAACATGATGAAATAATTTGATTCTTTTTACAAGAGGTCTGGTTTAGCTCAAAATAGACAAGTGCTTCTGCAATGAGTTAGTACACAAAGACAATAAAGATCATTCTCAAAAGAAAATCAGGGATACATGTTGGCTATAAATCATAAATGGAGCACTCAGGCAAAAATAGTTTGTGTGTTCTACAAATGCCAGCTATTTCCATTGCATATGAGTGAGATAAAGTAAACAGACCACTGACAGTTTTGGTTTTCAAATACAAAATGGGTAAGATTTGAAAGAAGAAAAAGAAAACGTATGGCATAATCACTACTGTTAGATCTAGTCTTAAAGTATAATTTGGAGGAATAGAGTACATGAACACAAGGTTTTCTATATTCTCAATCCAGAAGAAAAGCAAACTGGGACCGTACAGCATTAAATTAAAACAATATTATTTCACGATTCTTGTTCCCAGGTCCACTTTCTTACTTTCCATCCAAGAATTACCACTTTTTTCTTACTCTTTGCTATATTACCATTCACTAAATTAGGAATTCCATTTCAGTAAAGCTCCTAAAACCTTTCACACAAACACAAAATCTAAAGCTCAATCAACTCCAAGACAGTGCAGCTCAGTTCATTTCCATAAAGTTCAATATGCTTTGCAAAGGGCCTATTGCAAGTGAAAACACTCCTAAAATAACTGATATATTTGAATAGAATTATACCACTCTATTATGTAGTTGAAGCTGGACTTTGCTAGACCACCTTGTAAATACTAAGTGCTGTAATAAACCTTGCTAGATTAAGGAAAGGTTTGCATTACTCCTCTAAATTATAACCAAACTTGATATAATACCCATATCCCATAGCAAAAGGAAAGGTTTAAATACCCTCTAGGAGTATCACCTAAATGTGTTTAGCAAACAGAAGTAAAACTCAGCCTTTTAAGCAGAGAAGTACCATCTAATCTGCAGGCAGAAAAATCTGGACACATCAGTTCTTTATGCCTATGCAAGATTGGGGAAGGAAGCTTGCCAGCCAGGCTCTGATTTCCAGGGTTCCTGCCTTCCCCTGGTTTGTTTGAAGGTTACCTATTTACAGTGTTAGCCTTCAGAAACATGGAACTTAACAAACTGTGCAAGACACACTTGTTGGAACATAAGCAGAAACTGATACAAAAAATAGTAGCAGTGACTATATTAAAAAAAAAAAAAGCCTAGGCCATTTTTATAACATTAGAAGTGTCAATAGTATTATTAGGTTTAATTCTTTTGCATAAGAAAATTAATCTTCTTTTTGCCTCATACTACAAATTGGTTAACTGTGTGTATATAGTGTGTTGTAACGAGTCTAATATAAAATTGAGAACTATTTCTGCCATATATCAAAGCACCTGGTTACTATTAAGTTTTCACAAAGAAAATGAGTAGATTGAGCAGTGACATATTCAATAAACCCAGGTTTCTCTTGTGGTCAGTCTTCTGGCAGTGAAGCAAATCTTCAAAGACTATTAAAAAAATTGTCAGCCAAAGGGAAAAAACAAAACAACCAAACACCAAACAACCGGTTAACCTGTAATAATGGGACTTCTACATATATACAATAGCAAAAAGCTAAAATTTGTATTTACAGACACTTATTAAAGGCTTTTAATGCTGTCTCAGCTGTTGGGGCTGGTGTGTGGACACAGTAATTTAAGCAACAGCAGATACAGGGAAAGATAAAGCAGAAAAAGCTAGGCACACTAAAATCAGAAAACTGACATCTACAGCCCTCCTACACCCCCAGGTAAATATGTTGCTGGAAGCTAGGCAGGATTTAGTCATATTATGGAATATTATATAATTCCATAGTGTGTTTCATTTGAATGTATATTTTTTTATATCATCCTCCAAAACAGCAGACAACAAAGCTCATTGTACTTTTCACAGGCCAGGTATGGGGGATTTTTTCTGGCATGTTACTCACCTGTTTCAGAAGACCAGATAGGACACTACATCATAGGAGCTACACATCCTTGTCTGTCTTGGAAGGTTAAAATAGTGGGACATTTGGCTGAAGGTTAAAGTAGTTCTGAGACTGCACTCACAAATAGTGCCTGCAGACTATATTGGGTTTTGGTTGAGGGTTTTTCTGTGTGTAATACTCAACAATAGGGAATAAAATCTAAGCAAAAGGGATTTTACTTTTTTCTTTACTTTCCTTTTTCTACTACCAGAAAGTATTTACCTTTACTAATGTTTGCTTCTTTCCAGGCAGCTGGAAAGCAATTAAAACCTGAAGTAGATTTTGAACTGTGTACTATTTTCCCCAGCATCTAACAGGCAAGAATATGTTTAAACATCCCTGGGTTACCTCATCTAGCAAGACCCAGTCAATGTGAATTGAAAGTGCAAGTAACAAAGCAGGAGGCATTTAGCCTACATATAAAACTAAAATTATTCTTAATTAATTATAAGCAAATCAAGAGAAATTATTAACATTAGGAGATAAATACATGATGTTTTTAAATATGCCGAGTACTTGTCCTGCATGCAAGGCCTTCCATTCCCCATGTGACCCTTGGGACAGGTAATGGATCAGACAATAGCTGAGGAGTGCAAAGATGAGGGTGACTGGAGTGGTTTGTGAGCCACAGCAAATCACATGGCGAAGTTAGGTTTGGTCCCCAGGCTCTGAAGTGCCTCAAAGGCTCCCTTTTACACTTTCTCAAAACTGAAAGGTGATCATTACCAACCTTCTGTCCACGTAAGTTCAGCTCACAAACTAAATACCACTGCCTGTCTGCTGCAGACCATACAGTCATGGAAATTCATCTTGCCAATTGCATTCTTTCATTGACATTAAGCAATATCTTAAAAACAAACAAATATGGGTAATTATAGACTATCACTATCAAGATATCTTTTTAACAGAAAAAATATGACCGCCTCCAATTTTATTTGCTCCATCACATAGGCACACTATTAGCTCAGAATTTTATAAATTCACTATCTTCCCCCATAAAATTTTGGACACAGCAACACAGAAGACATCAAATCCAACCTTGTCAAATAACACATCAAGACACAAAAGGTGTCTAGGGCCCAAGAGTTTATATCTCCAGAGAGGATGAAAGGATACTTGCAATTAGTAAGCAAGAAGTACATTCTTTAAAAGAACTTCTACAGCCATCCATGCACTGGGCAGGGATGTGAGAGAAGGAAATTTAAAAGTGCTTTGACTTTACAATTATCTTTGCCTTCTGCTGACCTAGTTTAAGAAGCGGTTTTACATAGTTTTATCTTCACTGAGAAGCAGACATAAATAAATTATCCATCTCAATTTTGTTGACATTTTGTTGACTTATGTATGAGATGATGAGATTTGCAATGATACACTCACTGTTCTCTAGCATCTTGGGACAAGGGTTCTTCCAACTGTCTGAATGTCACATGGAGCATATGGAGGGATCTACTCTGTGGAAATGTGTATCTGTATCTTCAAGAGAGATAGTTCTGAGTTGTCAGTATATAAATAGTACTGTAATCTAGATGTTCTTTGTTCAAAGTGCAGTCTCTTTAAGTGACTAGCAATTGTGACTAGCAGCAGCATAAAAGTCAATAGGAACAAAATATCCTGAAATCAATCCCAATAATGCAGAAGAAATACTCCCAAGAGACAACCACCAAATCATTTAAAAAGTTTACGAGAAACTGTGATAATACACCTATTCTTTACAGTCAAATTAGGCCTGTCTAACCTGAGATCATATTAGGAAAAAAAAAAAAAAAACATAAGGAAAAAAAATTAAGTATTTTGAGATAAATTAATTAGCATTTCTATGACCATGCTTTCAGTGAGATGCATATGCCCAGAGTCAAACACACTGCACTGACTTGGGATGTGACACTACATATCCACTGCACTCTGACATCCACGTTCAGAAGTCACCCATTGATTTGTTACTGGATTTTTTTCACAGGGACCTATGCAAGTACAGCACTCCACTTGAGTGGAGCAACTTGTAGCACTGAACATTATTCTGGAAATAAAATTAAATCTGCTACTGCCCAAAATCTTAGAAGCAAATTCTCCCAAATGTAAAAGATCAATGACATTGGAATCTCAAGGCTCATTACAATGGCTTTGTAATTAGCCTGCAAAAACCTCTCAGAAACTCTAAGTTGAATATTGTGCAGTTGAGTTTCTCTTCTATGAGGCAAATCCCTGAAACGAACAAATTAGTCACAAGGCCCTTAAGGCAGAAAAGTAAGGAAAGCTTCTGTTCTCTCCAACTCTTGACACGAGGGACTTCCAAAGAAATTTAAACATTATAAATAGGCAATACTCTATCTTACAATTCATAATTAGACAGTGGAACTAACTGCTACAAAATATCATTAAGGCTGAGGACTTAGCAAGGCTGGAAAAAGGATTAGACATTTATATGGTGTAACAAAAATATCCAGAGTTCTAATAATTTTCCAAGATCTATTAAATATCATGTTACAGAGTTTAACCCAAACTCTAATCAAAGAACATGTATTTTAGAACCATCATAGAATCACAGAACAGAAACATGGGGGTACTTAAAGCTCAGCTCATTCCACCCCTTCCATGGGCTGGGACACCTTCCACTACACCAGGTTGCTCAGAGCCCCATCCAACCTGGCCTTGGAATAGCTGCAGGGATGGGGCATCCACAGCTTCTCTGGGTACCAATGCCTCACCTCCATGAGTAAAGAATTTCTTCCTGACATCTAATCTAAACCTGCTCTCTTTCAGTTTAAAATCAAGCTTCTTGCATCTTCCTCTGAAACCTCCACTGTTGATCACTGGGTCCTGACATAGGATGGATTAAAAAATCCAGTCTGTTATGGCAATTACTTTGCAGTTTTAAACAAAATAAGCAACTTGATCTGTAGTCTTTGGCTCAAAGCGGCTAATGATCATGGTGATCTGATCATGGTTCAGTCATAAGAATCTGGGAACTGAGGGGAATGGGAAGCCAAAGCTATACAAAGTGGACTGCAATTACAAGTTTAGGTGTCAACACTACACTGTTCAATAGAATGGAAAACACAAGAAAAAAAAAATTAAGAGTTTCTTTGGCTGTTGTGGTATAAGCCTCTTTTAAAAAATTAAAAAGAAAGAAACCCAACCCATTAATAGTCACACATGCAAGGGTAAAATACAATTGACCCCAGAACTGAGAAGACTGTTAAAGTTGAAAAGTTTTTTCTGGCACCACTTTTTCGCTCTTTCCTCCTCTGCAGGCAGCCCTGTCATATCTGTTGCTCTTTCCACAATGTAAACCATCCTTGCTTCTCCCTGTCTCAGAGGATGTTCTAACTCATGTGGCCTTCTTTGTGTTTTCCACATACCTTACCAGCTTCACAAGAGCCAGGCTATGAGGGGCACAAGACTGTCACTTCACAGAACAGCCAGGTACCAGTGGCGGCAGAAGGCAAAACTCTACAGTAGGAGTGGAAAAAATCAAAGACAGAACCTCACTGTAGTCCAGATAACATAAAGCATCAGTCCACTCTTGAAAACACCAGGTCAAAAGGTTTGAAAAGAAGATGTGCAATTAAAAATGCATAATTCCAAATCCATAAACACTAATCTCTGTGTGTTAATAAGCCTATCTGTAAAATATGAGATAAGGGTCTAATAAATGAAAAAAACACTACATTGATAGTTCCTATAAAACACGGGTCAAAAGACTGACTTTGCATGTAAATATTTGAACTACATACTGTAAGTAATGTTTCAGCCTCTGCATGCAATTATTAAATATTAAGTAAATAGCTATGGATCATATGTACAAAGGTGAATGCAAAATGCAGCAATATTTAAATTAAGATCAAAACAAGAAACAGCCCTTTGGTGTTCTGGTTTTCTTCTTCAGAGTGTGGTGGATAATAAATATCCAAGAGCTTTCCAAGGCCTCAGAACAGATTGGATCCGTTTCTTTATGTTTCCTTTTGTAATCCTGTCAGAGAAGCAACGTATCAAAAGATACAACCTGCAATTTGGCGGCAAAGAGAAACACTGCACTTCCCTCCAGTCCTTGAAGACCTTTTTTTTTTACCCCCCAAAAAAGCAGAAAGGCAGATCTGATGACTTGCACTGCAGTGTTCAAATCAAGAATTTTATTACCCAATTCACCCTCCTCTACACTGAGAGTTTGGACTAATCCAGCAGGTCAGATACAGCAAGGAAACCATGGCATTTTCTCAAAATGTTTTGAGAAAAAACAAGAGAAAAGCCAAAAAACAAAAACAAAACCAAACAACCAACTCAGACAGGCCAATGAAGGCACTATTTTAAAAGAAAAAGCTTGTTTGTATTTTTGTGTAGCTGAAGGTACTTGTTTTGGATTTCTTGATAAGTAAGAAAGTCAGAAGTCCTTGAATGAACTAGTACAATGTAAGTAACATTCAGAACATTCTTAGTTGACCCTTTTTTTCTCTACAAGTGATTAATTTAATGAAATAATGCCAATAATTTTTTATAAACTATAATGTAGTCTAAGAATAGGCCCCTGTATAAATTGAACACTGTAGTCACATATTTTGTGGGTAGATTAAGGATAAAACTGCTAGTTCCATGCTGTGCCAGATGAAAAGGAACTGTTTGAGTACTTTAGAGCATGCATATTTAGTAGGCTATCCAAATTATTTATAAAACTTTAGGGAAAAAAAATTACTATTTAAAGAAAATAGTACCATTCAGTGAATAAGGAAGAAGAAGAAGAAACTCAGGTTTCATTCTCAGCTTCCCAGAGACTAAGCAAATCACTTCTTCCTGTACAGTTTCCATATCTACAAAATGAAGGTAAAATTTACTAGTTTGGTAAAATGCTAAAGAAACTGTACATGAAACATTCTGACATATGAACTGAAAGTTCTTGACATAGGTACTATACAGATTTGCTGAAATTCTGCAAAAATTCGAAATCTCGACAGTATGTTGAGCAGCATAGTGTATTTATCACATTCTATACATGTCAGCAACACATATATTCAGCTCCATCTCATCACATTTAGGAAAACCCCAAGACAATAAGGAGAGGAGCTGAATAAGTATGCAGAGCCACAGAAGATTGCCCTGCAGTCAGACAAATATAGTTAACACAAAGCAAACCAAGTCCTTACTATCTTCAGCCATGCTTTAGACAGTCAGAGACACCCAGTCATTGGAGAATGAAGCAGTGAGATGAAAGAGCTAAGCAGTGAAGAAAAAGGCTGTAAAGTCTACAAAACAAAATGGGCATTTACTTTAGCATCAGAACATAAATAAGTAGTAATGTTTTAATAAATGATGTAGGTGTAGGGAGCCTCAGCAAGCAGCTCAGCAGTTCCTTGTAACACCAGTACTGAAGTCTTCAGAGAGACTTGTCTACATGTTCTTACAGCACTGTGAAATGCAATTCACAATCCCTTTTGACAGCCTCAATTTAGACATACCCACCTTTACAGCAGGGACTGTACGCTACAAATAACTGTCACAACTTATTGAAGAGACCTCCTAAGAGAAACACAGAAGATATGCAAAAGAAATGAAGAACAAAGGTTTGCCCTAAAAAATGAAATTCATTACTAACTTTTCTGAAAGTGAGACACTATTTTTCAATGGACCTCAGTGGAAAGTCCATTAACTCAAAAACTTGCCACTCAGAAATATTTCTATTGTTATTAATAATGAAAAAATACATTCAAAAAATACTACAAACCCACAGTCCTGTAGCAAACCATTAACCGAGTATTAAATAACATGATCAAAACCATAAACTTTCATTTCAAGAAAGAATAAATACAGATTGATACATAGTATCAGATTTTACAATGAAAGCAGGAATATTCCTGCTATTACCTATTAATCCAGAAATTATTTCCCAGCTCTTTCAGTTGTCCAGAAAAGGGCGCTGCCCCTTCTCTGTATATCTAAGACACCTTGGATATTACTGGAGACGGAGCCACAGACCTTTACACTGATGAGTGTAGAAGCATGGAAGATAGCCAGCACTCTTGTTTACTAGAGCAGTTCTTACCAATTCTTACTATTTTCTCTATTTGAACAATTGTCCATGGGGCTCTTTATCTGCTTCACAATCTGCCCAGAATATCTTTCTCCTCCAACGAGCTGACACCTGCTCTTCATTCATATGGATAGATGCAGCAGTTGTTCATTTCTGATTCTGAAAACATTAAAATAGTTGGACTTTTCCCAATTAGGTTGGGAAAAGAGAAACATATGAAAGGAGAATCTTTTTTCTACCAAGTATTATCAAGAAGTCTAGATAACATAATACCTTATCAGAAAAATACTACCAACTGAGTAAAATTATATTAGGAGAACCAAAGAGAATAGAAACAGGAATGGATTGGTCCTCCCATTTTCTAGAGGACAGATGATGAACGCAATTCCAGCCCTGCCACTCTTGGTACTAACACACATAGCTAGAACACGTGGAGAAGGGAACTGGATAGAGAGATAAGTAGGAAATATCTCTTCAGCTCAGTGCACTGGGCACGGTGCAGTACTGTTTTCCAGGGCACACTTATGCACCTTCAAGAAGAGTTCAGCTCCAACTTCTCCATATTCCACATTTGGTGGTTGCAGACAGTCCTCTCTTCTTCAAGCTGAATGAGTTCAGCTCCCTCAGCTTCTCCTTTCATATCACTCAGGAAGCCTGAGGCTTGCTTGGGACTGGCTTGGTGGCCTTCTGCCAGACTCACTATGACTCTGTTAAAGTCTTTCTTGCACTGTGGACTCCAGTGCTGAACACAACACTTGAGATGTGATCTCAAATGACAGCCAGAGGGTAAGAATCACTTTCCACAACCTGATGGCTATGCTCTTGCCCACACAGCCCAGTAAGCAAACAGCCTTCTTTGTTGAGAGGGCACACTGCAACCTTCTACCTGTCCTCAACCAGAAGCACAAGGCCTTTTCTGCAGAGCTGATTTCTAGCAAGTCAGAGCCCATAGGTCCTGCTGTGTGAGTTTATTTCATCCTATACACAGAATTCTGCATTTGCCTTGCTTCATGAGGTTCCTCTAAGCTCACTTGTCCATTCTGAGTAGGTCCCACTCCAAGGCAGCCCAGCCCTCCAGTGCACTGACTGCCTCCACAAAGTTGCTGTCATCCATGGACTTGCTAAGAATGCAGCAAATCCATCTGCTAAATTAACAGTGAAACAGAGAAATCTTAAAAGCATGATAATCTAGAATGGCCATTTCCACGCTACTGCAGAAGAAGGAACACACAGTGGCTTTTTTTAGGAGAATAAGAGTCTATCAGTCCCAAGTATTTGCTGCATCCTCATAAAACAGCCTATGTTCTATATACCAAACTTGACAGAAGGACTGACTTTACATAGATATGTTCTACATACCCATGTAAAGTGAAGTCAGTGGTGGTTTAAGATAACATGATGGATTGTAAACAACTGCAGTCCAGGAGCTGGGATAAGTTTCCTTCTACCAATTTACTGATCAGGGTTGCAAACCTCTTAAAATTGCCAGAGCTTATTTGCCAATACTTCAAGAAAAAAAATTACCAACAAGCTGTTCCTGAAAGAAACATCTTTCAAAGTGAATATCCATCTGACAAAATGCATTGCTGTTAATGTTCAGGAGAGTTTGTTACGATTTCTTGCAGGTCTTAACCATATTTAACTGTCTTTGACTTTTGGTTTACCTCAATAAGAGAATAACAAGGTATTTTTGCCCTTAATAGGAACTGAACTGAATCTGAATCCTGAATTTCTCTTTTAGAATATGATATGGCCTTAAGAAGTGGGAAGATTTAAAGATGTTATGCCTCCAAGAACTCTGTGTTCATAATGAGACAAGAAACATCAGTGAGCTACACAAAATAGATTTTAATGCCAAATCAATCTCACCAAGAGTGATGCAAAGAGAGTTGCATGACCAATACGTTTTCTTTGGAATTATTCCAACAGAGGAAACAAGAGGAAAGTGAAAAAGCCAATTTCTACTCACAAGATTTTTCCAGCCGTCTCCTGCGAAACCTTTCTCTACATAGAAACAAATCCAGACTACGGCACTACAAGAAGTGACAGTCAACTGGAATAGCAGAGGGGGGCTTTTTTTAACATGCCAAAGCTGAGCCATCAAGCCTGGTATCTAGAGATTGACTGAAGAAAAATGTCCACATTTCTAATCAATACTGCTTGCAAATTCTGTGTTTGATTGACAAGGAGAAAGGGAAGGCAAGGGAAGACAGCCCATGGTCTCAAGTTCCCGAGGGAGGGGAACAACAGCATAGTTACACATCTGTAATCAGTCACTGTGGGGAGTGAGGAAGGGTGAAGGCCAAGGTATCCAGCTTGCTTGCCTTCCAGCACACAATAGCTGTCTCAGTTTGAAGGCTATTTGTCTGGGGACCCCTCAGTCAATCGCAAGACCTGGCTTCTCTGATCCATTCTCTGCCCATGACTAAAAGAAGCTGTGTCCTATCTTTGGAAGGACTAAAAAAAACCCTCTGTCCTACCTTTGGAAGGGATCCACATTTCTCCCCTTTCTCTCCTGGCTTTGTATTATGCCTTTAGTGCCTAATTGAAATACTTTAGGCATAGGATTAAAGATAACAGCCACAAATAATTTTCTCTTTGCTGCTTCTGCTGGAAACTCTATATTGGGCACCTGAGTGGGGAGGAGAAGGCAATAGGACAAAGATTACAGCAATATGATCAAGAAACAAAAGGATCACCAAATACCAGATAGATTATTAAAATCCAAAACACTGAATGGACCTGGAGGCAAGCCACCAGTCCCTCCAAGTCAGAGCAGTGGTGAGTCACTGAAAGGCTTATATTCCTTCTGCCCACATCCTACGTGCATCTCCCTTTCCTAATTTCTGGCTAAATATCTTCTGCTGCCTGTAATGAGTACAGTTTCTGTTCCTATAAAGCACAAACACTTCTTAGACTAGGCTATCAGCAACCCGTAACAGGCAGATATCTCAGCGTCTGGAAGACTGTGCTTTTAAAGATCTGACAAGGAATAATATCTGAACTTAGGTGGTAATTAAACTGTCTGAGCAATGCTAAGAACAGATACATTATCTTTTAATATCAGAAATGAAGCACTATTAGAGAACACAAAAGCACCTCTCCACACAGGAAACATACAAAATGGATCCTTCTCTTGCTGCTGGGAGCTCCAGAGATATTCGTATGTTTGATCACATATTTGACACCACACTATTGCTCCTACTGACTACTGCCAGCTTTCCTGGGCAATCATGCTTGTATAAATTCAAATCTCTCATGCAACTTTAAATGACTTTCTGAAAAAAATACTGCTATTGGCCATTTATTATATAATGATTCATGGTAATATTTTTCGAATGCTACATTGAGTGTCTAGTCTGGGGAGATGGCAGGGAAGAAAAACCAAGTGACTTAAAGCTGAACTAAGTAGACTACTGTGCTAATTGGGGGGGAGGGAAGGGGGAAAGGGGGGGAAAGCAGAAGAAAGAGAAGCTCAAAAGAAGTCCCAAGAAATCCACCAAATTAAAAAGTTACATTTTATGTTCTGTATCTTAAGAGATTACAGATTATCATTTTCTGTCACATGTGACATTTTCATGATAAGTGAACACAAAACATTTAAGAGAGAAATTTAGAAAGCTGTATAAGAAATACAAATATATTTGAGAAGAACAGAGACCAAAGAATTAGACTCTTTGAAATACCCAGTAATGTCATAAAAGTAGACAAAGTCTGTAAATGCTAACTCTGTAACTGATGCTCCAAATGTTTCAGTATCTGGTATTACACTATTTGTATATTTTCTTGCTGCCAATTTAAATCTCAACTGTATCTGACTCAGAGATCACACCTCCATATCTGCTGAGGCAAGGAGCTTTGGAGTACATTTGTGGTACTTTTCCAGATCTCTCATAAATCCATTTAAATCAACCTAAAGCTTTCTAAAAATCATTATTTCCCATCTTTTTCCCAGACTTCATTGTACAGTACAAATAACACACCATCAAGGGAAACAGACAAAATGGATAGTCTTTTCTTCCTGCTGGGAGCCCAGGATACAGGCACAATTTTGGTTGTGCATTCAGCACATGCACAGCCACTTCTACTGATGAACTCAATGATCCTATATGCTCCACAGCTATTGTTTTTTCTTTAGATCACTTACCAACAAAATAATTGCACATATTGGAAACATCTTCACTCCAACAAAATAAATTCTTATTCATATAAAAATAGACTGACAGAAAATATCTAAGTATTGACACATTAACTATGGCCAGAGTAAAATCTAGAGAACTGCCCACAGAGGATCACCACCTGCTGCCCACTTTTCTAAGTGAGTAATTAGCTGAAAAGTGGTAGACAACCATGGTTTCAAACCCTAATGATGTCTGTTTTGTATCCTACAACATCTTCTGTTTCCTCTGTGAAACAAAGCCAGAGCCAAAATCTCTGTAGGAAGTGCCAGAAGCTGAATATGAAATAGCACATGGGCAGTAAAGTATACAAATTAGAAAGCACTAAACCCAATACTCTTTGGGTGAAATTACAACCCCTTCAAGGATGACTAGCAGGTTAGATGATCACAGCATTTCCTTCAGCTTTGAGTCTATGAATTTGTGCCTATTCCTGCCTATTTCTATAAACGTACTATGTATCAGTTACAAGTATCACACACTATATTCCCCCATCCGCCCTACACAGGAGACACAGCAATCTAGGAGCAAAGGAGACTGCCACCAGTGGAATTCCTACATCATTTACTGCAAGTACTGGAAGTACTCATTCAAGTTAAAAAAGAAATTTAAAAAAATGTTGCTGGTAATTCACAGCCCTGCCCCTACCTCTCAGGGGCCATTTTCCACCCAACACTTTCTTTCATCTTGAAATTTTTATAGCCAAAACCAAAATCCTGACTTTTCTTTTGAAGTTCTACCTTCTGTTTTACCACCAGTCTCTGCTACTTACAGATTTCATTACCACGGTCAAGTTCCTTCATTGGGAATTGGTTCTTACTCCTTTTCCTTTTTTCCCTACAGCAGCAGCTAAGAGCTACATATTTTAATTCGCAAAAACAGCACACATATACAAATGATACAACAGGAAACAGGTGATTAAATCATTCATTTTTTGAAGTTGGTATCTCTCATTCCAGCCTGCCACCTTCAGTGGGGCTAAGAATTGTGTCTTTATATGTGTTGCATCAGTTAACAGGAAAACAGTTTTAATAAGATGTTTGGCTACCATCATAATGCACCTATTTTATATAAGATTAAGCCTGGAATTAGTGAGAACTATAATAACTGGTACTATTATTCTGAAATGTCATAATAACTTTCCAGATGCCACTTGTTATCAGATCCTGTTCAGTGGAACTTAATATTGCAAGCATCTCCCAGAGAAAGAACAGAGGTCACTGACTGATGCCTGTTTCATCAAGGGTGTTGAAAGCCTTTGGTACCTTCTGTTACTCAAGAAATGATCTCTTCTTCTTTTGCTATAGGAAGTCAATACATCCTCTAATAAATGTAGGTAAACTAACAGACAAAACTTGAGCAGGAAACACAGTTCAATATAAGTCATCACTAACAAAAAGAAAACATGCAGAAACCCAGGTTTAAAAGAAAATCGTCTGAGCCTCATGGCATAACAACCTAAGTTTTTTCCTATTAAGTTAAATCTTGGTTTTTTGAGTATTGATCCATTATATGATCAAGCAAACAGGAAAAAAACCTCTGGAGCAAGTGGAAATAGGTGAAACTGTTACAAAATGTTCAAAAATAAACCTTCATGTGTGACCACAAAGAGTTTGTTACCTTTAAACACAGGGAACATCTGTCTGTCTTCCACAAACAACACAAGGATGTAGACGTTACAGAAGTGCAGTTGCATTTCACCTGGCAGTTTGATGCAGCGTACTTGCACATGACAACACATTGATTTTACTTCTACCTCCATGCAGACATCTACGTAAAGAAATCCATTAGGCAGACAGTTCTCATCTCTATTGACTGACAGAGTGACAATCGAATACTTTTCACCTTCCAAACTGACTGACAGCTAGACACTTAAACAAGCCTTCAAGTTGCAATAATAGTATGAAACACTTTCAATTACCTGAATCAAACAAATCCATGATCCCACTAGTTGAATGTATTTTTCTGTCTGCTGCTATGCCTGGCTTGGTTTACAGTGTTGTTTGGGCAATTCAGACCCCTAACAACAAGGCTGCAAACAAACAGCAGCCCAGGGTTTCTAAACAATGAAATATACCTCAAGTAGTTTTGCTATACACGTCTTTGTAACCAAAAAAAATAAATGCAGCCAGCTTTTGGAATCACTTCCTTTTTACCCTAGCAATAAAGCAAATCTCTTAAACTTAAAAAAAAATGCATGGGAAATAGCTACACCATTAGATAAGTGTCTTTCTAATACTTGTAAATGTTAAAGGCCAGCTTGCCTTTAAAAGGTGAACATTTGTTGGGTTTTTTTAGAAAGTGAAATCGTAACAAACAGTATTTTAACTTTGGGGTTAAAATATGTTATATGAATATGTTTGTAAAATATGTTTGTTATATGAATAGTTTAGCCAGTTTTCTAAAAGAAATTACAGGTATTTTTCTAAGTTATTCAAATTTTAATGAATTAAATTCTCTCCATTAAAATTGGAATTTATTTAGGGCATATTAATGAACAACTGAATTTGACAGAGAAACAACAAATTCATTTTTGCAGATACGACAGCTCAAAAGCAATCAAAACCATATATATTTGCATTTTACAATTTCTAGAATGAATAACTAAGGTTGAAAGTATCTAATGTTCTGTAGACATCAATATGTGTTGCTGCAAGACATTCAGCATGATCAGACTGAAATATCTAAATGAACATGCTTATGAGTTAAACATATACACTGCATAACAGGCAAACAAGTAGGATCAGGGTGCGCTCTAATGTACTGTAATTGGGTTGACAGAAATAAAAGGAAAAGTCAGAGTCCATCAAGAACTGTTCAGTAAAAAACACACAAAAAGCAAAAGATTGTCTTTACAATTGAACAGTTGCATCAAAAATGGTCAAAGCATTTTAAAAGACATAGTTTTATGTTCAGAGAAAACAAGAACTGAAAATAAACCACGTTTCCATATATTTCCCTTATAAAAACTGGCTTTTAAGCCATGTTATGTCTAAGGAGGTTGAGAGCAGCTACTAACTTTTCCCCTCCTTCTCTGTGCACTGCTTGTTTTGTTTGGAACACAGGCAGGTAACAGACAATCTTTACAAAAACCCATTGCTGCTTTGCAAGCACCATCACAGCTTAAATGTACACAACCATAACAACTGAAAATACTCACTTTTTTTTGCAAGCAATGACGAGACCTTAAAGTAAATTTAAAAAAAAAAAGCAAAAACAATGACCCCCGAACAAGCAAACAAAAGAACTTCAACCAACCCCCCCAAGTCCCCACTCTCTATAATTCAGTAAATAAGTTTATGCTAAATCCACAGTATTCGAAATCATATATGGCATTCTGTTGCTATTATGAAAATAACATTTTAAAGGATTTTGAAAATAATGCCACAACACCAGTTTTACAGAATTAATAATTTAAGGGATATGTAAGAACATGTTTTATCAGTTTGTCTCTTAGAAAGAAATTAAGTAATTAGCAAGAAAGCAATTACTTGAAAATTATAACACTCTTTTAAGATTACTGTGCTTAGCATTTCTTCTTTCTTTTTTTTTTAATCAGTCAATACTATTTGAAGGCGTCAATATAGAATTTACTGTGCACACAACATAAAATGACTCTTTCAGAAGAGACTTGGTGTTGCACACTATACAGCAAATTGATTTTCTGAAAAGGAATGCAGCCTGTACTTAACCTAACAGTGTAACCTTGTTGTACTACATGAAAAGGGATCATGCATATTGATTTCTTTATTACAATTCCTCTTGTGATCAGTAAACATTCGTAAACCCTTCTTCTTGTAAGAAAAAAAAAAAAAAAAAAATCTACTTTGAAATTAGCAAATAAAAACAGGCTTTAATTTTCAATTCTGAAACTGTCCTTCTCTCTACAGGGAGACACACCAAAACATTCTTGTTTTCCTTGCCTGTATTTTAGTGGTACATTTTTTTCCAAGTTGCAGAAAGCAAGCAAACCAGAACTGATGCCACTGACAAATGCCTGGTTTTGCTAAACTTAGGAAGTTCTTCTTAAAAAAAAAAAAAGGTTATATTCTTGATGTACATATTCACTACCCTTTAAAAATAACGGCTTTCATAGAAAAGGAGCCAAAGAGAGAAAACAGACAGAGGCACTAACAGAGGGGGAAAAGTGAAAGACTCCGTACAGTATCTATCCTGGTAAGACTAAACTAGAACAGTAACAGAACACAAATTTTCTACTGCTTTCTTTTGAACACAATTAAACTTCAGAGTCTGTTAAGATGTAGTTTCTGGAATCGATGCAAGCAATTAAAAAATTTCAACCAGAATGTTTTGTGAGGCGTAATTACTATAAGGTCACTAGATATTATTTGGAGTCAGTTTAGTTTATCACATTACGACATGACAGGACATGAGGCAAAAATTATAAATTCCTTCCCTAAATCTGTCCTTTTCTGATTTAGATGGATGAAGAATAATTAACTCTTAATTATTCAGATGACTTCAAGGCAGTTTCAGGATTCAGTAAAGAATGCAGTCATTTTAACCAAGGAAAGCAGTCTCCTATCATTTATCAAATCTTGCAACTTGACCAATGATGAATAAAAAAATCTATGTTTACCCATAGCCCTAACTGCTACCTTAGAGGTTGTTAAGCAACAAAATTTCCTTTAAATTCTACCATATGCAAATTATCAGATGCAATTTGCATTTTAAAGTATTTAACTCTACATATTTATTGGATTTTGAGGCCATGCTGATCATTGATTTATGTGCTTCTGGCAATCATATTTCCATATTTGTATGATTTTGATGACAGTAATAATTCAAATATGCAGAAAGTTGTTCTTTGAACAATATCTTTAATTACGTCCTCAAAGCATCATTGTTTTGCCTGGTGTCCTGACAAAAATGGTTTGAAATGAGAAATGGCATTATGATCCAAAATGCACAGAAGTACATTTGTCCTTTGCTGTCGAGTACCAAATGCACAGAAATGACTTTTCATGTTAACCAATCCTCAGCCCTAACCAGTCTGCAAAGCCCAGCAACCTTGCACGTAAATACTTTATTAATTCTGACACACTTTCACGACAAATTCAATCACAGTTCATAAGATTTCTGTTCAAAATGCAAAACCTGCCCCATTTACTTTGCCGCTAACTCAGAAAGTTTTTCTGCCACATTTTTTTATTAGAGTTGTCACAAATTAGGTGCACTCTTATGAAAGCTATCAAGAACTGTAATCATTAAAAGATCCACAAATATTTTGCCCATTTACTTCTCAAACACAACCATCAACCATGTCTTCTGTCACCACTATTGGAACAGTTTGTTTTAATACAAGTTTGGTCACTGAAACACATGTATAAACTTTTTAGAATAATTGTTCACTCATGTACAAATATACAAGAGTAATGCATTAGCCTACACGATGAACTTGTGTTTTAGTTAAGCATTCCTATTTATACTAATGTTCATTTAAATATTGTGCAAAAGTCAAATATTATCAGAATAATATAACATTTTATTTTAGTGTGGCATAGATTTACTAGTTTGCTGTTTCCATAAGTAGTGTTCTACATAATACTCCTGCTGCCTTGTTCAGGGACAATCTAATATTTAAAATAAAATAAACAACAGACCCTTTTTCAAGTTATATATAATTTAAGAAGACTCTGTTTCTTTTAAAAAATGCATAAGTAGTTCCATAAATAGAGTAGAAATTAACCTAAATTTATCAACATTTTTCCATCTGTAAAACACACAATATTAAATTCTTATGAAATCATTAGGCATACAGTTTGCTTACTCAGAACCAAAACATACTGCAGCATAAATGGGTGGTTTGCACTCTGAATTTTTTTAAAATATGATTTACAGAAAGAACCTCCTTTGTATATTCCATCCTGCCAGAGAGGCAAAAGCAATAATAAAGGTATGTAGCAACTACGACGATCGTTAAAAAGCAAAAGCAAAGCCGAAGTGGAAACCCTCTACTCTCCACGTTAGCGGCATATTTTTTGGCCTGAAATATCTCAAAACAATAGTTTTGCTTCAAAAAGAGTTGAATATTTTATTTATGGATGTTGAACACAAATTTAGTGCACACTATAACTGTATAAAGCTCTGCTTTATTTTTTATGAGAGCACCCCAGGCAAGCAAACATATAATGTAGACCTGATGTCAGCCACCCTAGTATTCTCGTTACGATTTTTTTTTTTAATTCCCCAGGTGGAAGGAAAGAATTCACAAGCTTGTTATATCTACTACTTCTGTCATTTAAATATAAGCTCCTCAGATCGGTAAATAAAAGGAAATGGGTGTAACTTTTTTTGTGTCATCCTTTAAAGAGACATTTGTTGTTTTGGTATTTAATACCGAATCAACTCGTCAAACTACCAAAATGCATTTTAAAGGCAGTTGCACTTTTACTGTGATTCTTGAGCCACTGTAATGTAAATATCTCATCTCTTTCTAAGCAAGCACAATGCTGGTGAAATACATGACATTTGCTGACCAACCTTTAAGAAAATAATTAGATAAAGACAAGCTGCTGTTTTTCAGCCCCTATCAGATTAAAAATGTTTACCTATTTAGCAGACAGGTATGCGGCGCTTACTATACAAATTATACAAATAAGTTGATGATTAACTAAATGTGTTAGCAGTATTACAAGTAAACACAAAATCTGAGCAAAAATAATTCATGTCTGCTTTTAAAAGGGTTCCACTTCTTATCTTTAAATCCTTCTAAAGATCATAGAGACAAACTCCTTTGTAATGTTTGAGTCTATTTACAACACCCAAGTGCTGCAGCTGGGGGTGAAGTTAAACCAGCTTTTTCACAGGCAAAGTGGAAAAATTAATTGGAGCCTCTCCCTCCGACACTCCCTAGCGGCTGAGCGCGGAGGGGCACCGGCCCCGGCCCCGCGGCCGCGCAAGGCTTGGGAGGCGAGAGAGGCAGCGCGGGAAGAGCAGGCGCCAGCCCGGCATCCATCCCGGCGTGTGACAGCCCCGTGCCCCTGCGCCCCGGCACTCCGAAGGCAGTGAGGACAGGATTTCTGAGTCCTGATGCTCTGTGTCTCGGCGTTCTCCCATTTAACCTAAACTTTTCACATCTGTGTGCACGTGTGTGTGCGTGCATGTCTGTGTGTGAGCAAATGATCTAAAGGTTAAGGAAAAGACACACAACAATTCAGGTGAAATTAAATTCCAAAAAGGAGGGGGAAAAAATAACATCCACTTCACTGTGACTAGCGAATCGTTTGTGGAAATGCTTAATCTAGGAAGCATATTACACAAAAACAACAAGGAATACACTTAATAAATCTCTACATTCTTCCTAAATAACTAGGTAAACAAATTCTGAAGGGGTTTCCAAGAAATTCAGGTATGTGATTAGACACAAGTTTGTATGACCAGAAATACATTCTAGCAAACACTGTTTAGTATCTCACATTCCATTCTTAGAAACACAATTGATACCTTAGTAATTTTTCTCCTCCCCCCCCTCCCCACCCCCCACTTTCTTTCCTTCTTACAGCCCATTAAAGTGCTCCAGGGACTTATTATAGTGCATCCCTTCTCCTGACCATAATTGCCCTCCAGGTACAAGCCTTCTCATGACTGAGATGTCCTAAACACAGCCAGGTGCTCTCTAGGGCAGCCAGTGTGTTTCCACAGTGTGAGAGGATTGAGTGCTGGACATGTCCCAGTTCCACAACCACCGGAGGGGACAGAACTAACACTGTTTACCTTTATTAAAATATGTGATTCTTGATGAACTTCTTGTATATGCTCTCAAGAAGGGGTCAAATGCATTTTTCCTCTCAGAGGACAAACTCGTTTAATGAGTCATATGGCCACAAAAAAAATCTAAACATAGAAGAAAGCTAAGATTTAACACACATAATCCAAAATACTCAATTTTAGAACTTAAGAATAACACAACATCCATTTATTTTCTAGAATATTCAAGCTAGTATTAAACTGTAAAACTATTTTGCAAACACATTAAATTTCAGTCCTCAAGACTACAACATTCTAACTAAATGGGTAAATGAAAAATATTTTAGTTACAGCTAAGGCCTCTCAATATATTTCAAGGATAATGAATGAATCCCTAAATCGATACCATAAAATATAAAGAATTTATAAATAATTAAGACATTTATCTTCATGGTAGAGAATAAAGTTATTGTATGTAGTTTAGATATGAAAATGAAATTCCTGTATAAAACTGGTACCATTTTTATCATTTGTAGAGCTCAGTAGCACTGCTTATTAATAATAGATTAAGCAGTTGTAGCCAGCTATATAAATTGGCAGTTGATTGCAAAGGGACCTAAAATTGCAATAGCACAGCATAGCAGTTAATGCAAAAAATGGCCCTTTCATTTGTAAAATAACAAAAACCTGCACCTTAAATTGCTGTGCTCAGCTTGTAGCTGTTGTAAGGCAAAAATGAAAGGATCAGGATAAAATTAAAGCGATATGGTAGTAGCATTACCAGAAAATATGATTACAAATAAAAGTCAGTTTCAACACTTCCTTCTCATTGAAAATTAAAGCAAAATATTCACTAGTTTACATGACGAATTCAGAATCACTCGATCTGAGAAAGTCAAAAGGCATACCTAATATTTCAATGTTGTTCTGTGAACTACTTCATACAGTACAAATGAGTAATGTACCTTTGAAAGAATTCCACTCTGCAAACTGCTAATGAGTACCTTCTCAGAAGCAAGCTGCTTTTCCAGGGGCTTAAAAGAAATTCCTTTGTATCCACTTAGTTGTATGCAAATTAGGTTTAAAAAAAGGAAGACCTGGATGGGAATTGAGAGCAATGAAACACTGCAATGAACAACACAGATGAAATGCAAAGGTAAACATACTTTTGTATGAGTTAGTCACTGCTTCATGCTTAGGACTGAAAAGGCTTACTAGAAAACATCTGCTTCTATAAAAGCTAAAGTCAACTTGGCAAAAGCAAGTGCTAAATGGCCAGTTGCCATTTAAAATGCCTAAACCCAGGAACAAAGTTAAAAGAACGATGAGACTCTGGAAGTATCCACTTTTATAAAAGTAACATATAGCTTTTCAGCAATTGAGTTTCCTCAGTGTTTGGATAGTATAAGCATTCTTCCAATCAGGCACAATTAGAAATACCAAAAAATTGCAAGAGATATGAGAGTCACTTATAACATAAACCTCGACCAACAGGAAAAAGAATATAACGTTTTCCTGCAGTTTGAAAAAGGTGTACATAGAAAAATAGTGAATAGTGCATGACTAAGCACATGAAATAAGAAAAATGTACAGGTCAACTCATTTATAGTAATTCAACCTTCATCTTCTGATTTACTTACTGTAAAAAATCTATTATAGCCACAGTTTGGTAGTGAACTGTAGCCATCTACTGGAATGAACAGATAAAGCAAATGTTTAAGACAATGTTCTTCCCCTGGAATTCAGTTTGCTCTGACTGCTCTAGTACATGCCGGAAAAATGTACGGTGTTAGATGCTATTAATACTGGAAAAGGAATATCTCTCCAAGCCAGTGCAGGCTAAACAATGTCAAAAATACACTCACTCATTTGGCAAGCACATTTAGAAAATGATGCAATATTTCTTACAATAGCAATAGAAATGCATAGCAATATTTCTTACAATAGCAATGATAGAAATTTTATCGAACAATCACCAAGTTAGCATTTCCAAAAGCATTTAATAGCAAATATTTCAGATGAAATGAAGTACCACTTACTGAATATTAATTTTAAAGCAAACTAAGTATCTTCACATTATTATTATAGGACAGTGTGTTTCATTAAGCACCACCAACATGTAACATAGCTTAGCTTTATTTTAAAAACAAAAAAAGAGAAAAGATCAACCCGTGGCAAAGTCTGCTGCTGTTCTGAAACATGAGGGCTTATCCCAATACTTATGGCAATATTCTGAGTAAAGGAACTCTGGTTACATCTAACTCTCATGAGATAAGGATTAATATTCCTAGAGGAATTAATTCAACCTTTGTTCAGCTTTTAAGTACATCTTCTAAGACATCTCAAATCCTATGAGAAAAGGAATGCATGTTGAAGGGATAGGAGGGACCTGTAGTAAAATCCAAACCCATTACGGAGGGAAAACAACCTGCAGAAAGAGATGATAGCATTTGTTAGAGTTAACTTTTGGAAGACTGAGCAAGGACTCCTCTTGGGCTCAGAGGAAGGGACTGAGTGGGACTGAGAAGTGACTCCACTTCTTCCAGAGGTAGTTTCATCTACAAGCATCACGGTGATGGGTCTTTGTATCTCCAAGAGCCATGACCATGGCTGCAATAACATCACTGCTCACAGTATGTTCTCATCACTACTTAGAGTGTGTTCACTATGAGTATTGCAGGGCCCAAGGATGGTCATTCAGTGCCAAGCTGAAAGTATCCAGATATGTCATCAGATGTAAAGATGCTGGTAAAATTGCTGAGTGGGGAAAGGGGAAACCAGTCACAACAAGACCCTGCTGTCCCACTCTTAATGTAGTTTTTGGCCAATTTAATTGTCATTATGAGGGGACTCAGAGGATACACCATCAGAACACATTGCCCTCTGTCCTCTAGGCATTTTGGCCCTAATAAAAGTAACATCAGTCTCTTCCATGCAATTCAAGCGTCCTAAGGCACTCAGTCCATGTTATACATAAATACAGCAGAAATACATTTTCTGTTGCATTTGGGCCCTAAAACAGACATGAGAGATTTCTTAAGATTTAGTGCCTGCCTTGAGTAAAACTAGCCCATCAAAATAAGGTACAATTTTTACTCAATATAGAAGAAGGATAATCCAAGAAGAGTAGAAGCATAATGGTCTATATTTTTAACCTTATGCGGTGCTTCTGGAACTGTTTCCTGAAGAATGGGTCAAATACAGCTGGGAAGAGAAGTGGAGGATACTGCCAGCATTCAAAGAACAACACAGAATGTACACGCACACACAATCACATGTACAGAGTATGCCCTACAAAATGGGAGAGTGACTAGAAAATCTTTATCCATGATTAACCCCTACATAACTCAGCCTCTATGGCTCAGAGGAGGCCATCACAGTATAAAGGAAAAATTATTACATAGAACAAGTCAGCAGATCTCTGCAGTCAGAAGGATGGTAAGATCTCCTCAACTGTGCCTGAAATTTCACAAATATATTTGAAGATCTTCTAAACTGTATTTATTGAGAAATTAGTAATGTCAGGTGCAAAAATCAACTGTTTTTTTCTCAAAAAAAAAAAATCCATTATTTAAGCTTTGTAACCTGAGAAGATCAGTAGCATTCAATAATTAAAAAAGAAATGAAACAAAAAACCCACAAGTCACTGTCTAATAACGTGAAATGTAACTAAACAATTTTAAATGGGAAACAACATCTTGGCAAGTCACTTAGGAAAGTCTATTAATGAAATTAATTAGTTAAGGTATAAACAGTAAAATTTATACTCAGCAAATTCAGACACATTAAACTCTTTGCATTGGTGGGCTCACTTTGACAAAACTATTTTTTCTGCATTAAATCTGGAGAAATTTCTAAGAACTATCCCACCAGGCAGCATTGGTAGTGAGCAGTGGGGCAGTGGCATCTTTAACCATCACCATTAAGCCTCAAAAATAAAAAACATACACATGGTTCAAAGCATAAACCAACCATGTATCATCACTGAGAGCTGAGAAACAAGAAAAAAAGAAAGAAAAAAAAAACAGAAAAACTCAGTCCTGCACCCCTCACTATTAGGGAAGTGTACTCAGTTACTGTTCAGTACAACCCTTCTTACAGTTCTCCCAAAATAACTGGTACATCAAGATCAGAAGGTTTTAGTAGTTACAGTAAAATAAAATGCATTGACTGCTGGATTCAACCCTATGTTGATAAAACTATTCTGAATCTGTTGGTGATATGAATTCAAAATTTCTTGTAATATATGCTACTATTCAATGAATCGGTTTTAAAAAAAAAAACTGTCAAAAGCACAAAACAAAATCCCCGAATCAGATCAATGCAAGGCATAAGTTTAAGATACAGCAATGATAAATAACTGCATCTCTGAAGAGACATGAACATTTCCCTATAGCATTTTGGATACTATACTACTAGGTAGAACAGTTTTTTCTTTTATTTTTTCCCCTCCTTCTCCCAAATCACTATCAGCAGTTTTTATAAAAGACATCTCAGTGAGATAACTGGTTATGGAATCAATAAATGATATGACAGTTCATCCAGTCTGTATAGCACTATGTGGAAAGCAGTGCCCTTCTTGTTAAGGTTCAATATTAAAAGATATGCCTGAAATACAAAAGGCTGCTGAACAAACAACACTGAATGTCAAACAATTGACCATTTCTCACAAATTTTCAAAACCTGCTGAAGAAAATAACTGTGTATAGACAGCAAGAACACTTAAAATTGCCTTTACCTTTTACCAACCATCATAAATTCGGAGGGTGAAAGCTTGGTGCTACCCAAGTCAATTGCATCATGTCCTTTGATGAAACCAAAATACTACCAAAGGATTCTGCAGTTTTACTGGCATTTTAAAAACATCTACATAATTCTACATAATTTTAAAAGACAAGTTTGTGCCATGCTACAACCACTTAAACATAATCAACTGTCATTTTTATGTGCAATACAGGAATCCATAAAACCCAGTTTAATTCATTAAATTACACTGAATTAACGTGTGACAATTACTGCAGTCACAGCATCCACACACCATCCAAAAAAAGAGGAGGATGGACAGATAGATATAGGAGCACAAGTCTTACGGAAGCTACGCAGCCATTCCCTGTGTAGGGCTTTTAATGGCCTATTTCACAGAACAGTCTCTTGGAAATAAACTCAACCTGTCACTACGAGGCAAACCAACATGCTGATTATACTAAAATTATGAATCTCTTTCTGAACCGCAATGTTATTCAAATCCCTTCCTCGATCCCCTTCCCGCTCTATAAGGCTCAACAAGCTGGAACAATAATGTGCTGAGCCACCGCAGCGAGGTCGCTTGCGTGAGATTCTATTCATCTTTTATACAACTGTGCATACAGGCTTCTCAACAAACGAAGCCCAATAAAACCTGATCCACTGCAGTATCAGCTACATCTCGTACTTTAAAAGGGAGGTCACTCACCTCACCTTTTCCCCCCCAAATCCTTCCAAGTTTTTTGTTCCTCCATCCAAATCACTCCCAATG
>VZSE01012611.1:24446-64446 GCA_013398275.1 Promerops cafer | reverse complement strand
GAACAAAAAATGGCGAGATAACAGAATACATAATGTTACTTAATTTCGTATATTTTTCTATCATTTTCTTGTTAATTTTTTTTAAAGCATATGCAAGTTTGGAAAGCTGTTATGTAGGTTCACCTCATTTTTCTTTACTAACGTAAACGTGGACACAAGTATATGATAGGACCAAATGACAAAATGCAGACAGAGAAACTAAGAATAGCTGGATCTGGAATAGTCACTTCACATGCAATTATCTCTGATCTAAACAGCTGCACCAAACATATATTTTTTGTTTGGACACATCTGTAGACATGATGTGTATAATTAATTGTTCGTTCAAAAATGCAATTTCATGATGCATTTGATTATTTAGATATAAAAGTTTTAATTCTCAGAGCTGACTAAAAATAGTGATTTTAATTTATTCCTGCTGCCTACAATTACCCACAACCATGTATTTTTAAATATTTCCAGACTATAAAAATTACTAATTTTTGCCACTTGTGTTTATCTGCATTTAGACTTTGATTTGGATAAATTAAGCTCTCAAGTGTTCCTTGCTTTATGAAACTCTGCATGTTGTACACTTCAACACAAATAAATGACTTCTACCATTAGAGGTTTAAATAATGTAATGTATTTCATGCTCAGCCTGAAGCTGGATTCCAATGAAGTTGCTAATGCACGTAATGATTAAGTGTAACTCAAATACTAACTGTGTTGTTGAAAACATGACAGGCAATAATTTGGTCTATTATATTCTGCCATTTAATTCCCTAGTACAGACATTCTCTGACACGTTATGAAGCAATGATTTACAATTATTCAAGCTGCAAAGGTCAGAAAGTGACATTATAATCATCTATACAGAGATCCCTTCTAATGCACAAAAACTAGGTAATACCACACAAAAATAGTTTTACTAGAGTAGTAACTTTCTATTTAATATTTCCCAAACTGCGCAAGTATAAATAATTAATTTACATTACAGTATGTTAAAGCATCCTTGAAAATACAATGTTTTTCCTGCTCCTACCAATAAATTTATGAATAAGTCTTTTTTGCTTGCTAAAGGCAATCTTTAGAGCAGCTTTTCACTAAAAGTAGCCTCTATTAATAGTAATCTGTTAAAAAATCTGAAAATCTGAAAGAAGACGATTTTTCAGAAACAAAAAACAGGAGTAGAGCCAATTTTTTTTTTTATACAGTTGGTCAAAGCGCATCCTTATGTATCAAGAACAAAGATCTGTTAGTCACTATGCTCAATATAGGTGAGTAGTTTTGTTTAGACATTCTCCAAGCAACCAGTGTCATTAAAATACTGAACTTTAAACAAATCTCTAAATTACTCTTAGCATTAACAACAGCAGAAGAAGTGAGGTTATTTCCATGCTTGGGACACTATAACTGTCCCCAAAGCTTATTTATTTGAGGCTTTAAGAAACAACCAAATTTCGCAAAACACTTATTTATCAGAATATCCTATGATATCTCCAGAATTAATTGAGAAAAGGAGTTTCAAAGCAAATAGAGAACTAAATAGCAGAAAGTAAATAAAGATTAATACCTCCAGCCACCAAAAGACCAAAACAAAGCAAAAAGACCCCCTAAACAAACAAAACAACAAAAACAAATAACAACAACAAAAAAAAAACAAAACGCCACATCAAAAAACTACAAGACATAACTACTCCAGCAAAATACAGAAAAAAAAATATATTTTTACCCCCTCCAAATTCATTTGTGTCTAGAAAGGCTCACTTTTGTTCTCAAAATACTTGAATACTATATATTAAATACTATATGTGTAATAAACATAATAAAGACATTGCTACAAATGCCCTTACAATCTGTAGGAAGGTAGCAAAAAATGTTTACATGCACATTTTAAATACTGAAAATTTTCCTAACAATCCAAACCTACCTTATACCCATCTTCTTCAATCGATTTTTAAGTGGTCATAAAAGAGAGAAAAAAAAAGAAGGAAGCAGCTACTCTTACTTAAAACATGTAACTACATACCCCAAAATTCTGTTTCTAAAAGCAAAGGCAAGAAAAAGGCAAAGGATAACAGACATATTTTTAAATCAAATGTTGTCTATAAATTCTGTTCTAAATCTCAACTGCAGAACAATGCATTTTTTCATATCCTACCTAAGCGACAGAATTTGAAAAGTGCGTGATAAGCCTTTTCACAGCATTTCACCAGGCAAATGAAACAAAAATTTTAAATGCTGGGCAATCAAGATTTGCTCACCTAACCCAGGGTATCAGCCAATTTCAGAGTCCGACTTTCAAAAATGAAAGAAAGTCACACAGAAAATAGACATTACCCCTGAAATAATGGGATATATTTTACAGCCATGGGTATGGAAAAGAAAACAATTAACACACATCTGCGATAAGGCAATGAGTAGCAGACGGTTTATTCCAAATGTTAAAACATTAGCGGTGTCCAATTTCTGTGTCATGTAGTTTCTGCTGTGCAGCTGAAGAAAAACAAACCCTGAACTTCAATTAAAAAAAATAAAACAACACAGCAAAATTACTGCCTTTTTCAACAACTAGCTGAATTATACATTGTGTACTTTGTAGCATGTAAATATGAGGATCATTTGGAAAACTTAGACACAGCAAATCCTTCCTAAAACAACACCAAAAATACGCTTTTTGCCTTTTCTTTTCCTTTTATTTTAAGACCAAAATTTCAAAATAATTTGTCTTTAAAAGACATGGTATTTTGAGACCACACCATGATGTTGCACTGACATTTCACCTTTAAAAAGTGCCCAAGCAGATTCAAAAGCTTTTGAAACAATTTATCCTCACAACTAGCAGAGGGCTTATTACTGAGAATCTAAAAGTCAGAGGATAGAATATTAACTACTGTAGAAAAGAAAACATAGTGCAGGACCTTCTGTTTGTGACAAAATTACAGAGTTAATGTTCCTGAAAGATCACTTCACCTTTTAAAGCATGATTTTTAAAAAGGTAAAATTTATAGCAATTAAAGCTAATGAAGAAATGCAGCATGAGCTGCTTATGTTCAGGAACTAATAGGTCCACTGAGCATTTCTAAGATTATTTAGCCATCAATGATAATGAATTGACATTGTCAGTGGTGTTAATGTACCAATGCTCTGTAGTGCCACTAATCCGATAGCCAATCCTAGCAATTTTACCTTTTTTTATGTTGCTACTTTATTTTTTTAACCAACACGCTACCCAGTCCTTTCAATTAAAAGAGCACAAATACAGCACAGGCTATTAACACTTTTTCCTCCTCTTCCCCATATAAGATGGCATATTCATTATATGGACTATGGTTCAAACTACTCTGGTCATTCCTCCTTCAAATCCTGATCAATTCTTCGGGATTGTTAGCTACAGTGCAAAAATGTCTTTTCCAAATAAATCAGTGTTAGTATATGATTGCTAAAATACATTTTTGGTGCACATTAAGTGAAATGCGATGATTATTTGAATGGGAATATAAATCAGATTTTTGTAAGCATGGGGTATTGTGGTGTATGTCTCTTCACTGGTTGTTTTGCCATATTTAAATAGCACAGTTCCATGTTGTTGATGCAAATTAACAATACAAGAAAGTGGAAAATAAGTACCTGCCTGGTGCTTATACCAGTTATGACATGTCAGCAACATAGAGTAAGCAATCAGCTTAGGAAAGTGACTACCATTTCAATCCAAAATTTAAATCATTCATACATGTTTTGCTCCTTCTCTTGCATAACTATTGTGAATCCCAGTCAAGAGTTGTGCAATTTCTGAGACAGGTTCTGTCAGACGTCAATCCTGAAGTTATAGAATGAGTTTCTGAAAAAATGATGTACTATGCCAAATCCTAATAATTTTAATTCTCTTCTTTTTCTGTAAAAGATACCGTATTAGCTGGTTTGAATTTTTCTTTACTTTTCTTCAAGGAAAACAACAAGGAAATAGTTAAATAATCCGATGATTACTCCATTTAAGTTAAAAGGGAATTGAACAAACAACCAATGTCAAGTTTGTGGACAACTTCTAAGGAAGAGAGTTTAGCCTTTGCTAAACACTTCTGTGGATGTGTAGTTTTTAACTGTCTTCCATGTCAAATTCTTGGCAACTGATAAAGCAGAGACAGCAAATAAGATTTTTAAAACAATATAAAATACCCTACCATGTTCATTTTAACTATGCTTCAAAATAAGGAGTAGCACAAGTTATTCTACTACTGATATACAGTGGACTTAAGAATTGGGCTCATACATTTTTATTTCTCATTCAATGAAGTCAGCAATTAGCTTTCTTAAGTGAGTAAGCCCACCCAAAGTATCTCATAATGCCGCATGCAAAATTATTTGAAAAACAGAGATGAATCAGTGAAAATCACTCAGCTGTGTCTTCAGCTGAAGATTCACTTTTCTTTTAAAATGTGTAACTCACTTTGTCCTGCAGTAGATTCGAACACTAAGGCTAAAAAACCTCCTCCTGCTGAATATTATCCCCAACATCACACCACACCATGCACGTGTGCACTGCACCGTCTAATTAAACCTGTGCTCTTCTACACATTAGCCATAAGGCTGCTATAGCAGGTTACATAGGTTTGCGTAAAATGTTTTTATATGGTGCATATATTAGTTAATTTTTTCAGCATAATAACATTAAAATATATTTTTAATCAGAACTAGGGTATTAAAATCCAACTTTGAATGTCCTATGATGTACCATATATGCCATGGCATTTTAAAACCTTTTAAACATTTCTGCTAAATTAATTAGTTTTGCATTAAGGAGTCTCAATGCCTCCTATTAAATGCAACACATTTGAAGGACAATTAAACATTATGAACGATCCTTCTAAGGAAATAACGATTGTTAAAAGAAAAACAAGATTTTTTTGGGTAACAAACAGGAACACAAGCACATATAAAATACTTCAATTTACTTTAAAAGTCTTATGCCTACAATATTTTAGATCCGTTTGTTTGAAAAATCTGTCTTCTGTTTTGTTTTCATAAAGAATGAAAATCCTAATGGAGTCCAGAAATCTGTTAATGGTACTAAAATTATAACAGTATAGCAAAAGAAAAAACCCCACACAGTAAAGTCTATATTATATATTTTTTATGTCTTTAAATGGAATTTACAGTTCTCCCTGGCAATGTGAATGAACATCCTATAATTTAGTCAATTTACAGATTACAGGTTCAAATTGACCTTGTAGCCCATAAAATTGCTCATCTTCAGTGCAGGATTAGAAGTGGGAAAAGAATGTCATAACTGTATTTAAGGAATTTACCATAACAATGGAAAGGAGGATATGCATGCATAATTTTAGCCACTCTTGCTCACATCACAGTTTTCAATTCTGAAACAATGCATATTCTGTGCTCTTCTCCTGGCTAACCATGGTGGAGACTGTTTCAATTTACTCACCCACAGACATGACACTTGTATTCCCTCATCCCAAGGTGCCTCTTGACATGGTTTCTGGCATCTCCAAGCTGAGCTGTTGCAAAGTGGCATATCTTGCACTTGAATGGCTTTGATCCTAAGTAAAATTTAGCATAAGATATGAGTTGAATTAGAATAAAGTATCATCCATGGTTAAAGAAATAAAAATTCCTGAGGAAAAATAACCTTTTAAAAACCTACCCCACATTTAACCTGTTTGAGATTTTTGCCGAATAAAAAAAAAGTGTCCTGAACATAAATTTGTAACTCCCAGGACACAGACAGTATATTCTATACATTATATTCTATACATTACTCATTAAAGTTGCCTCACGTTCAAGATCACAGAAAATACTCACTTAAACTTTTAATCTGTTCTTTTTCTTGTCATTAAAAATCCACAAAATATATTGAAATGAGAAGAAAATATAATAGGCAGACAATGTTTCAACAAGATGGCAAAAGTTGTTCTACACCTTTCCCAATGGCCAAATGCTGAAACTCAGGTAATGAGGCTTGGTATCTTAAAGTGGCTTGGGATTAGTTTAAACTGTAAAATGTACTTTTTTTTTTTAGCAAATATTTTCAAAGTAAAATAATATTACAAGTCTTCCAACTTTGAATAGATTTCACATTTGCATTGGTATTTCAGATTTGTTCTGTCACACACAGCAAATGATTCATCACCTAGCTATTGTAATGGCATGCAATGTATGAATATACACTGGATAAAATATTATGCCTTTATGACTGTTTTATGGTCAAGAATTTATGATTATTCTGCAAACCAGAAGTATTGACATTTTGGCTATTATTTATCTCAAGAACAAACTTTAATATTAAATCTCTGCTGCACACCAAAGAACTCTGAAATTATTTCTCCAAGGAAAAAGTATCAACCTATTTCTTGTACCATATCAGTTCAGCAAAAAGTCAAATTATTTGTCTATCTTAATTAACAGTGATCATCTCTCAACATAGAAAAACTATCCTTTTTACTGACATAGTTAAATTGAGCACGTCAGTCCCCAGGTTATTACACAGCAACATCATTCTAGAAGCACTTTCCAATTTTCTGACCACTAAATCCTTAAATCAATAAATCAAAATCATAGAATTGCAGTTAAAAGTAAGTACAATATGGTCAAAGAGTCTCCATATTATGTTTAGTATATGTTTTGTGAAGTACTTCTTCTAACACAGTTAAACATAATATGAAATATGGGATCTTTAATAAATATACATAAAGAGCTCTGATAAGAAAAATGTTGCACTATATCATACTTGATCAATGAACCTTTTTGCGTTGCCCTTGAAAATAGAATATCCTCCAAGAATCCACTGGTGAAATTGAGGATCTTAGTAAAAATTTTTAGAGTCTTAAATTTCAATTTAATTCCCAAAAGCTAACGAAAAATGAAGCATTTAATTTTAATCTTCTAACTGAAATAAAAAAGTCAACAGTACTAAGCACGGGCAGACAAGGTTGAATATTTCACAGTTCAATGACAATGAAGCCAGATCTCTTAATACTTCCATTTCTACTGTTGGAAGTAGATGTAAAATATATTTAGCACCTCAATGGTTATATCTAGTCAGCTTTATATGTTGAAATGTCAAAAGCAGGTTCAGACTGCAGCTCACAGCAATCACATTCTATCCATCACACTGAAAAAAACCCGGTTTATTTAAATGATCCTGATAAAACTGTATTAATCATTAATTTGGTGACATTTCATATCAACACTGCATTCTACAAAGAGACCACGGCAAATTAAAAAAAACCTTATCTTTGCATTACAAGACCACTAAAAGTTGATGTTTTAACTTATGATCTTTAGCTGGACAATTAATAACAATAAGGCCACAGGTGAAGAGGTTTTTTTTAAAAGCTATTGGTGTTTATACTGCTCTTTTTTCTCATAGAATTCAAATACCATGTGGATTCTATCCTATGTTAGTTTCTCTCCTACAGATTAAATTGTAAATTTGTTCCTCATTCTGTTACTGCAGGTGTCCCACAGGGCTTCCATACAAGACCTTTGCTGTTTTCCATTTACATGACTCCTTTGTGAAGAACTCGAGTTCAGACCAATTGTGACTACAGTGTGCTGACAATACAGAAATGTATTATTCTGTTGACTGCTCTCATCCAAAAATCACTGAGGCTTTGAGGGGTTTCGATTTTTTTTTCTCAGATCCAGAGCTGAATATCTGTTAACATCTCCATTTAAACTCCATGAAAATTCAAGTGCTGGCAGGCTCCAGTCAGTACTTATCACCTGAAACAAAAGCAGTGTGTCTCCCTTTTAGGTTGCTGGTGCCAAATTTGTTCCAGTATGTTCTTGGATGGAACAACCCAAAATATTATACTAGAAATGAAGACATTAGACTACAATTTAAATTAATGGTAGAAAAAAGAATCGTATTTACCATAAAGCTGACTGAAACAATGTAAAACATTTAACCATTTCTTAGCCATACTTATCACCAACTTCAGTGGTTCTCTTACGCTGTTTTAAACTGTGATACTACTGGATTCACATTTGGCTTTAAGTTCTCAGAAAAAAAAGAGAAAAACACTTTCACTATATCAGCTTTTCAACCAAATGCCTCAGAAAAAAAAAGCCAAAAAAAGCCAAAAAATTCACCAAACTACTTTACCGACAAGTTATGGCATGGAAAACAAATGTACATTTTCTGATGGTAGCAGGAAACAATAAGGCTCTTAACAACCAAACAAAACAAAAACAGAAAAACAACAACAACAACAAAACAAACAAAAAGCAGCACCACCACACCAAACTGAAAATAAGACTAAATTTAAGAGCTCAGGTCAGGCAGACATAAACCATTCTACTGTTTTGTAAAAGAAGACTTGAGTTCACAACCCTTGCTTTACATTAGGACAATACAGACCCAAAGCTGTAAGAAAAAATTCACTGCCACAGTTTTAGGCCAGCCAAAGGCACCATCACCTGCACCGGCAGGCATTGCTGTGCTCCTAGCTCAGGCCCAATAAAAAGTGAGCAGAGCCACATGAAATGTCCTCATACCATTTCCTCCTAGGTTTAGGACATGGGGAGTAATACAGCATACTTGCATTGGGCACAACTGCCACTAACTGAAAAGTCTGATGAGAAAAGGAACAAAGATGCTATGGTTGCAGGTGATTTTTCCTCAGATGTTGATTGTTAATTAAGTTTACGGGACCTCCATCAATTTCAAACTAAAAAGTCTTCCACCTCTACTACTCCTTTTATTTTTCTTTACACTTCCTCATTTTCACTTGTCAACATGTGATGGACTTACTTGTTAGGTCCTCTACAGCAAAGCTTTCCTTTCATTTGCAATGTGAAAATCTCTTACATTATTTAATGGTATTTTGAATGGTATTATTTTTCTATTAATGGAAATTATTAGTTGTATCTTTCTGCAACTTTCCCTTCTCCTCCCTCCACCACCCGAAATCATCGCTGCTTACTCAATTTTAAAAAAAGGAAAGGAGTTGGTGATGGCTAAACATACATATACATGTATATAAACCTATTTATGCACATCCAGATGCTGATGAAAGACATTTTTAAAAGCATATAATCAGAACAATAAATGGGGAAATGTGTGGCTGTGCTCTTATGTACCTGTTGTTACCCTGGGACAGATGAGAAGCTGGAAATGGTGGACTTTGCCTCACCAATGTTACAAGAAGTGTACATACAGTTGGTGCAGAAGGTCATTTCCCTCCACAACCACTCCCAATAACCTAAACATATTTGTTTGTTATTAAACTGCATCCACTGTGATACAGATGGGAAGAAAAGGGTCTAGAAAACTACAAGCAGGAAAACACAGATTGGAAGAGAAAGCCTTCTTCCCATTAAGTATTAATAAAAGTCCCCACATTACTATTCATGTGAATAAGCAAAGCATAAGAAAAGCATTTTGTTTAAAGTTGCAGTGAGAAAGAGGGCACATAAAACTCTGTTCTGTAACCCTTCTATAGTTCTGCACCAAAAAATGACTTTCAAAATTAAATGCACTCTTTCACTGCTTTGCATATTTAGTGCTATCCAAAAGCACAGTAAAAATATACTCCATGATAAGACCTACACACAAGATGTTAAAAACTACACTAACTTTTACTAAATGTTACAATCAATGATGTAACTTATGTAAGTAGGGTTGCTTTGTCATATATTGATAGTTACCTCACTTTCACATCCACATTAACTTGATTTTAAATGCAATTAATACATATAGTCAAGGAAGACTAATGGACTACATTCTGCACTTAACCTGGTGGACATTTTCAAATGGCACAAGTGACCAGTGCAAACCTATTTTGCATTGTAAACGACTAAATAAATCTTAATGGATTAAGAATGATCAGCTATCAACACACAAGGGAAATTAAGTGCTGAAATGCCTACATTGATTATTTTAAATTATTAGCCTTACTCTGTTCTTGAATTTGTATGCTTTTAGTGAGCTTTAACACATTTACAAGACTTATTGACTATAATTACAAGAGAATTCAAGTAATGGACACATCAATTATAAGCAACATGTCTTGACCAGACAGTTGCATAAAGAATTCTAAAGAGAGCTCCATTAGCATCCTCCCCCTTAGTTTTATTCAGTTTTATCTGCCATAAGAGGGCATATTAAGGGCTTATACAGCTGTTCTGACCATGTGAACATGAGCATCCCTCTAAAGACTTAACACTGCATTCGAAGTTGGATATTAGCTGAAGCAATACAGATAACTACGCTATTGGCAGGACAGAAGTAATGCTGAAAGTATTAAGTATGTGAATTATTGGTATACATTAATACTGCAGTTATAGTAAAATACTTTGAAAGGTTAGAAATACAATGTCCCTGTTCCCCAAGATTAATTTTTAGGATTTGTTGTCCAGTCACGCCCTCGCCTTTTCATAAAAGAAACTTACAAAACTATTTTAGGATTATGCCAGGAATTACCATTCTTTTATGCTTCTTTTTTTTACCTTTTTGTTCTCTTCCTTGTAACCATGCACTAAGTTTCAAATACAGCATGAATTTAAACTATAGCTTCCATAATAAGCCATTATTTAAAAGTACAGTAAAATAAACCTTACAGTTTTAATGAAAATATGTTCATTGAAATGTGAATTTATTATTCAAATCCACTCATAAATTCAACCATGGAGACACCACTTGTCTAAGCAGAGCTCAGTGATTTAGAAAAGCTGTCTATTTAAAATAAAGAATGTATGGCAGGTTTATAGAAACATCGCAGTGAATTTTTACATAAATTTAGAACTGCAGCTTATGCATTTTTCTACAGAAATGTTTTTAAATTTTCCACTTAAAATTAAACATAAAAATGAATTTAAAGTGTGATCAGCACAGATACTAAATCAGATGCTACATCCCTGTGCAACACATCAGCACTGCATACCACCTTCCAAAAAGGCTGACCAATTCCAACTGCTATAACTTATTTCTACAAAAACCTCTTGTTTCTTATTGATATTTATTTAGGAATTATGTAATATCAAATGCCTATTCTGAAGCATTATGTAATGCTGAAAGTTTCACTTAATTGAAATGAAATAAACAATTTGGGTATTAAACAACTGCACAGAAGAGAAAGTTAGAAGGCACAGCTAATTGTTCTCTCAAACCACCACTGTTTCATTATGTAAGAACCAATGAATGGTTACAATTTAGATTAAAAGGAAGAAAATCTCTCTATACGAAACAAAAAGCAGAAGGGTGATTGGACTTGAAACGTTCTTACATTTTCTGCCCTTTGATCACTGTATTTTCATATCCTTTTAGATAATTTCATCAGGGGCTCATCAGGCGATACAGATGCCAGTTCATAAGAAATATTAAAGGGCTTAACAAGCAGAAAAAGACCAATGGTATATCACTCTGTTTGAAAGAGACCAATTGCAACAACAGCGTTCCCCTACCTGTGTGGGTACGGATGTGAGCTAGGAAGGCCATGGAATTGCTACTTCTACACATCTTCCCACAGTACTTGCAGACATTGCCTTGGTTCTCTTCCCTCTCCCTGTTTATCTGCTCAGTGTCTTCAACAATGTATTTATTGACTTCCCGCAGCAGCTCTTCATGTTGCTCTTTGATGTGGAGAAACAAGCTCTGCTCTGAATCAAAGGGCTCCGTGCACTTCAAACACTTAAAGGTTGCGCCTCCTTCGGGCAGCTCCTCCACGCTCGCCTGCTCATTTCGCATGTGCCCAGCACTGGCCAAGTGCTGGTGAAGGTTGCTTTCTGTGTAAAATGATTTTCCACAGAGTAAGCAATGAAAATGCTTTTCTTTTGAAGGATGTTTCATGGCTATGTGAACATTTAGTCCGCTCAAACCATCTGCTAGAAAACCACAGTCATCACAGCGAATACGTGTCGATTCCCCAAGGGAAATTCCTTCTGACTTCTTCTTTTTCCCACCACTTGTTGAAGTGTCTGCTTTCACTGTGAGCTCACTAGCTTTCACTACCCCTGACATCTGTCCTTCTGCAGAATGGTCAATGGCCTCCCCATCTTGATGACTTTTTAACCTCACTATAGAAGAATCAAACTTGCCAACATCTTGCATTGCCTTTCCTTTATCATCAGCACTGATAACTGTTCCTAAAGCCTCATTACTACTTTCTTGCGTGCCCTCAGCTGTTGAGCCATCTGCCTCCCAAACATTGTTATTTATAGTTACTTCAGCTTCATGTTGTGCTTCCATAAGGGCTTCTTCCTCCTCCCCAGTAGGATCCTCTCTGAAACTTCTGTTACCATCTAAACTACGTCTATTTTGTACTGTTTCTCCAGTGTTTCCAGCAAAATCTGATTGCTCTACTGCACTACTTGTTTCTGGAAGACCTAGCATAAGTGGGTTATTTTTCTTCAGTGATTTTTTTTTGAGACTGTCTTTGTCTCTACACTCTGCTTCTGGGTTTTCACTATTTTCTTCCAAGCTCTCCACACCTTTTTCTGAATTTAAGTTCGTGTTGCTTGATCTATTTTGATTTTCTGCAGTGCAATCATCATCTGAGTTGAGCAGCTCCTGACCATGCTTACTCTTCTGCACCTCACACATACCAGTTTCTTTAACTGATACTTCCTTGACAAGTTCAACAACGTTATCTTTCTGAGGAGTTTGCTGGAATCCTTCACAAAAAGGGTTTTCTCCTCCATTTTTAGACTCCTTATCAAGTCCATCTCCTACTGCATTTTGGGAACTGACATCTTTAGAGATTCCTGGAGATGTATTTTCATTTAAAGCAGTACACTCAGTAAAGCTTTTATTCACATGATCACCTTCTGATGCATCATTGGCACACTTTGTTTCATCTAAAATAGTTTTTGATTCTCCTGCACTGCCATGGTGCTCCTCTTGAGGCAAAGCAGTGTCTTCTTTAGTGATATTTGCTGTATTTGCTTCCTCCCCAGAAGAAGAATTAACATAAGATTCTCTTCTAATTTTATGTTTCTCTGTTGCTGCATGCCTTATCATCTCTCTGCGAGTAACAGCATAGTAGTCACAAGCCATGCAGTAGTATTCAAATTGTTTTGTATGTTTTCGCTTCACATGCAGCTCTAAAGAAGCAGCAGAATGAGCAATGAAGCTGCAGTGTACACACTTGTTGTCGTTTGCACCCATGGCTCTTCTCTGAAAGCTTGGGTCACAGTCTTGAGCAATGCTTGCTGGTTCCAGCAACACACGTTGGTTTGTATTCAATGCATTCCTAGCAGGCTGCAAATCTGGAAGCCTACTGGCATTTGCAGCTTTTAACTCAGCATCTCCTCGCTCAACTTCCTGATTGTCTAAGACAGAATTTTCCAAATCTGATGACTGGCCACCATCCTCAACATGTTCAGGCAAGGCAGTCATGGGGCTGTTAATCTTCTTGCTCATGGATTCAAAATTACCTCCTTCAGGGCTAACGATGATGTCTGAGTTCTGTTTTCCACATCCTTCTATTTCAACACGGCTTTTGTGTTTTTTGGTTGCACAGTGACGTTCCATATCTCCTTTGGTGACAGTGTAGTAATTGCAAACCTTACACAAATAGCTATACTGATGACTGTGCTTTCGCCTGATGTGAACAGTCAAATTTGTAACACTGGAGGCCAAAAGGCCACAATGGGTACATGTCCTAGAAATAGTACCTTTAGGTTTCCCTCCTCTGGATGCATCAGCTAAAACCAATTCATTTTCACCAATCCTTTGCTGAAGTGGAACAAATTCCTTATTTCTTGATACGTTTTCCACAGAAGAGGATGAAACATGTATAATTTCTTTATCCAAATCTGTATTTCCACTCCCAGAAATGGAAATATCCACAACTGATTTAATGCCGCCAACACCAACGCAAACCTTTACAATACATTCTTCAAAACGTAGTCCAATGTTGTTTTTCCTGGCATTTTCAAGATGCTTGCTTCTTTTGATATGTTTCTCCATTCCTTCCTTACTCAGTGAGTAGAGATTACATGCTTTGCAAAGGAAGTGATACTCTTGTGCATGTCGGAGTTTTATGTGCCTTGTAAGAACTGTGGAAGATCTTGTCTTATAAAAACACTTTTTACATTGAAATTGGGTTTTATTCAGAACAGAATGCTTTAGTTCATTTCTATGACTTATGAAGGAAGAGTCTGGAGCTTTTGCTTGTAGTGACACTTCCATTTCCTTTGCAAGTCTTTGGCTATTGTTCGATACTAAGTCACTGTAAGGTACCACTTGCAAAGTCTGATCACTGTTACTCAATGGAGTAGCTTGCTGAAATAATGAACCATCATGTTTCTCATTTTTTTGATGATCTATCAGCTCTTCTTCCAATTGAAAAAAAAGAATGCAAGCTGGACAACTATGGGACATATTATGCACTTCACTCATATGGCTTTGAAGGCTGACCACATTCAAGCTGGTAAATGAACAGAGCTGACAATTAAAGCTACAACCACCCATCTGGTGTTTACTTTTCTGACAGTGTTGCTTCATGTCTTCCCTGACTCCAGAGGAATAGCTACACATCTGACAATGAAACTGGATCCTTTTCGTATGAAGCTTTGCAGCATGAGTTTCCAAACTTTCTCGGTCATGAAAAACATGACCACAATCCACCCAAGTATGAAGAGCACCACCATCAGCAGTAAGTTTAATTTCAGAATCTTTAGCACCTGCAGTGCTAGAAGAAGGGGTAATTGGCTCATATTCAGTAAGATCTTGTATTTCTACAGCGGTACTACAATTACTTTTGGCATCTGTTTCTAGTTCTGGATGTGACACAGGGCTTGATTCATCATGTTTAAGCTGTGTGCTGGAGACAGGCTTCACATGTACTCTCCGAGTTTCAGATTTGGGTCTCTTACTATTCCCCAACAAGCTGTATCTTCTTTTAACCTGCCTTTTTAATCTAGAAGACCTACTCTGTCCAAATGAAGACCTTAACAAGAAAACATTTCTTTTGTGTTTCAGTTTATCAAATCTCTTTGTCCTGTGTAAACTGTTTAGTAGCTTTTTGGTAGTTGGAAGGGATTCTGTCTTCTGCAATATATTTTCTGATGGTCCTGGTATTTCCAGTTCTTTAGTATAAACTTTATCATTTCCTTCTATACTAGAAGAAAGCAACGTTTCTCCTGTCATAGTATCTGTTTTTTCAGTGGGAGTATTTGAAGATGGTATCATTTCAACAAGTTCTCTGCCATCATTTTGTTTAGACGGGCTTACTTTTGAGCCTTTCAGAGCACAGCAAACACTTAATTCTTTTGCATCAGCAGTTCTTGCCCTTAATTTATTGGTCCCAGGTTTTGCCCTGACATTCCTCTCTTTGGTTGCAGTAGATTGTTGGTTTTTAAAGGATTTTTTTGTCAATATCTGTACAAATCCTCCCCGTGCAGCAAGATTTTGGCGTCGAAGGTGAGTCTTGCCAAGGAAATGAGAATTTAGGAGACTCTCTTCAGTACTCTGAAAACCACAAAGATCGCAAGAAAATATCTTGGATTTCTCACGATCTCGCTTAACATGCATATGCGACGTTGAACTACACTCACCTATGCAACTACAGTGAGGGCGTGTTTGCTCTTTGGATGGTTTAGAGAGGCTTTCTTGTTTATGTTTTTCCTTATCAGAGCAGGAAGGTAAACACTGATCACTCATTTTGCCTTTAGGGTCTTTGTCTATGTTTCCAACTGCGCCGATTTCTTCTGAAGAATACAATTTATCAGGAACAGCAGCTGACACCTCTTGTGAATGTTTATTTTCCTTGTGAATTTTCAATATGGCATCATCACCAGCAGATCTGAAATTGTAACGTAGGCACAGGATATCTGAATCAAATATGTCACTATCAGGACAACTGGTGACTCCTTCCTTCTTTACAGCTCCAGCTATCATACCACATGCTTCTCCTGCTAAAACTTTTTTCAGTTTCCTTCCACGATCTTTCATGCCTTCTGAAGAACTCTGCTTTCTTTTCCTGGAGACATTTTCAGGTTTCTCTGCTTCAACAACATCCAGGTTTGGTGATTCTGACAGTGCTGTTTTGTTTGTGCCATTCTCTTTTTCTTTCTTTTCGAGGTCCCTGAGCACTTCATCTGATAGCTTTGTTTTCTGCTGAGATGAAGAGTCACATCCAGTATTTTCTCCTGATGTATTTCTTGGGGATTCTTCTGTCAACTCAACTTGTAAATTCTCATCAACATCATCTCTCTTCTTATTTTCCTCCTCATCCATTCTTAACAGTGATATTACCAATTGTAGATCATTTGGTTTAGCACCTGCAAAACAAAATAGTTATTGTTCTTCTTTTATTCAAACTTAAAGGTTAAAAGAATCAAATTTTAAAAACACCATGCAATATAGAAAATTAAAATCATGGCAGGAAGAAACACACAATGAAAGATATGAGGCAATAGTTTCAACATGGTATCTAAACCACCTTCTAGTTACAGAGCTCTGACTGTGATGAGCACCATGTGAGCAAACACTTACATCTCATAGTTTTTATGCTATCAAGTAATCTTCTACATGCTTTAAACCTGGGCAGACATGACTTTTGCTTCTGGAAGTATATTTAGGACACAAAATACTAACAGCTTTCAGGGAACTGGTCATGGAATATTTGACTTTTCCTGAACTAGAAAATGCAAATTTAAAAGTTCCCAGGAGAAATAATCATGACTGCAACAACAAGCAAAACAAAGCCAACATAAATGTTAAATATTTTAAGTATGCAGTTTGCTTTCTTTCCTCTGCTTAGATTATCTGCTAAAGAGAAGGAGGGAAAATATAAATAGAACCATGTTCTAAAAGAATAAGCTGCAAGTATAGCTTCCCATCATTCCTAAAATATCCTCTAAAACATCGTTTCCCAAGTGGGGAGGAGGGAAGAGAAACAAGAAGTCATGAAATAACAGTGCAGAGAAGGGCAGGACCTTTGAGACCCAGCACAAACTATAACCATTCAAATCCAGTTACCAAAAGCTTTTGCTCAACTGCCCAGTGTGATGCTCCTGCTCCCAAGAAGATGCCGCCACTAGAAAACTGATGCTACCAACACAGTTTATAAGAAGGATGGGGATAGGAAATCAAATCTTGACATTTATTACCTTTTCATTTCGATATGAAGCAACTGAGAATTGAAAATGCATTTCATTTTAACAGATGATTAAATACTAAATGTTTATCTATGTGCTTTACACTATGATTTAAGCATCAATTTGCTGCAGATCCAAATATTCCGTTTTTTGTTCAGTTACCCACTGAATGAGGCCATGACCACAATTTTAAGTACTTCCTGACAAGATTAAGTAATTGCAATGTTGATATAGATAACGTAGGGTACAAAAAACTATTCAAGTACATGGTAAAAAAAAATAATTATGCTTAATTTTGAGGACAAAGAAGAAAAGTACTAAACTGAGAAAATAAATTCAAATCAGTTGGACTTGTTATCTATGGAAGTAAAAAAGTGTTTCTGTCCTTAAGAATAGTTTATGGAAGGCCCCTAAGGAACTGAGTGCACATTAGTTGCATACATCTAACAGTTTTTCAACTGTAGGTCTGTCATTGAGCTGAAGCACTGACTAAACCTATACTGAGCTAGTTTTACCTAAATAACAAGAGAATAACCACCTCTAGATCCCAACAGCCCTTTGAAGGATCATAATATTGTCCCCTAAATGTGGCATTCTGATTCTTATGCACTACTATTTTTGTTTGTTCACAAAACCACAATGGAAACTTATCACAATTAGTCAGAAGGAAAACAGGGCTATATTCTCAGCTGGTATAAGTCAGCACACTGTTAGTATGTTCAAAAACACTACAGCAATTAATAGCAGGACCAGATGAAGCCTTTGAAGTGCAAGCTTACCCAGAAAAGGTTATGAGCACTGTTTGGGATACAGAAAAAGAAGATGAGATGAAAATTATGTGGTTTAACTGCAGTACAGCTTTATTTATATAATGCAAAATATCAAGTTACTTTAGTGACAAGTGTCACAAGTCCATCCTTAAACAAGCAACCATGAGTCCTTCACCTTGCTGCATCTCCACAGCAGGTTCCCAGCCCACCACCAATTGTACGGCCTGGGGAAGAGCAGCAGTTTTTCCTTTGCTGTACAAGACAATTTGCAATCTCAACCCAATTCTCCATCTTCTTTATAGGATACTTTCCTCTCAGACCATAAGATTTATCAGAAAACTTGTCCAGCAGTGAACTAAAACTGGCATTGAACATTTTCATCAAAAGTTGTGTTGGGATAATTACAGGTTTCTCCATCAACAAAAATGTGGCCTTTCCTGCCACTCCCCCAGAAATTCAGCTCAGCTCCACTGGCTACTCACACACCTAAAAAAGATGGTTGATTACCTGCACACAGTCTCTGCAGGTTTATCCTCATTTCTCAGCATTTGTTCAGTAACTCTCCAATAGAAGTTCATCCTGCTCTGTGCTCAGATCGCAATCCCAGTTCTGGTGTCCAACCTTATCTCCCACTCAACTGCACCAGTTATGGATTTTTCTAGTACTTAGGAAAAAAAAGTAATTCCTCTATTTTATCTTTGTAAGTTGTTTGTAGTAAGAAACAAACTAGCTGCTAGAAAAGTGAAAAAACATAAACCTCATAGGTGCTGCCAATAACCTCAGTATGAAATTAAAATAACTACATGTGTAATACAAATATGCTAAGATGCCTTACACCCCAGACTTCTTGCTTAATTCCTTATCTCTGCCTTCATTTCATGACAGACTTCTAGTATGCAGACTGGGACTGCACTCTGTTCCATTTACAGGCAGTTCTCCTAATGAAGTCAACAGCCTCACATCTACCCCCACAACCAGTAAGCAACCTGTGGCAATGTATGGTAATGATACAACTTTACCAACTTCATCACAACATCTGAGTTTCCATGAAAATAGTCTACCCCTGCACACCCTTCCCGAAGTTATATTCTCCTCCATCCCACTTCCATATAATCTGTGTCAAAATACCACTACATGGGAATCTGCACCTGCATGAAACCAGAAAGTATTCTCTCTGAAAGAAAACAACTGAGGCAATTGCTGCTGTTTCTCTAAAACTGCCCCTATATTAATTAATCTAAGGAATTAAATAGCCTCCAATTTCTTTTAGATCTCTCTTAAAGCTGCCTGTAGGACAAAAACACATCTTCTGATAGACACTTAATGGCTACTATCACTACTTTTTGCTGGGACCATGATCAGCAATTTGCTGAGCTCTGCTCAGTTCTCCATATCTCACGCAAGACCTGGAGCACTGGACCACTGCACTGGACCACATCTCTGCTTCTTCCTGCTACAGCCTTTGCTCAGATCACACTGCCATGCCTCTAACACAATTTCAGTAGCACATAGCTCAGCTTCCTTGATGGCTGAGTAGTGCCTCACACTCAAATGCAGCTGGGGGCTCCCTCCTGCATGGATATATTGCAGGAATGGCTATCACTATTCAGACATTCAGCACACCATTAGGTGCCTCTAGACAAAAAGAGCCTGTAGTGCTTCCTCTGCTGTAAGCTTCTCTCTCAAAAGCTCCTTCCCAGATTTGCCACAGGGTACTAAGACAACGGCAAAGCACAAGCTGGCTGTAAGTCTCAGTGATCCTAATCCTCCGTCTGCCCAAACCAATTCACTTCTGCTCTCAACAAAGTCAACACACTAATTAAGCACTATCCTGCAGTTGGTATTGTAATATAGAAGAATCAAAGCATTGCAGAAGGCATCAACAGCATTCAAAGTTTGGACAGTCCCAGTGACCACATAAGGTCAAATGGGTTTCTTTTCGCAAAATTAATCTTGGATCAAGCCTTAGTCTGGCACTAAGGGATCATGATCACAAGCAAAGAACTGGCATCTGGAATTTCATTAACCTAATCCAAGAACACACTCTAGGTGTAACAAGTAACTCTCTGAAGCCACAGCACCTTAAGCATATGCTTAAATCTAACTCCTACTTGTTAGTATGATCAAGTAAGCCTTTTAATAGCAATGTAATGCTGCCAAACTCGTACAGCAGTATGAATGGGGAAGATCAGCTCTTGAACCACCTTATTCGTGGACCAACAAGACTAAAATCAATGCAAGATGCAAACTTTCTTGTGTTTCCTCCTACCTTCATCTTTTAAAGCATCATCTGAAAACATTTTTACAAGTAACAAGTGCTTAAAGTGCAACAATACGTAGCCACTTAAAGTATTGCATAAACAAACCAAAATGTATTTATATAGGCTCCAAGACTGCGCCAAAGGTAAAGCCAGGTACAGCACAGCAGAAAACTGCAGCACAGGATCAATCCCAAGCTAAGCAGACAGCAGTCAAATCCTTGTATTTCCATAGTTTAAAAGCTGGTTCTGTCAAACAGCGCTCTTTTAACATCATATTCAATGTTCAAAATGAAGCTGTTCTAACTCAAAAGTGGGTTGACTTTTTGTAACATAAATCTTTTGTTAATGTTCATATAAATCAAGTATAGCTGAACAGATCCTTAAAGGATATGACCAAAAATTAATTTGCCACATTAGCTTCAGGTTAACAAATTCTTCTGCTTGGAGACAGTCATACATTACCTAATGCATTTTAAGGTTCTTTGCAGCACAGTGCTGCTCCTGAGTTTTGGAAAAAAACCTGTTGTGGCCTCAAAATTTTCGCTCAGAAAAAGTCAAGCTCAGTAGTTCTACTGTAAATAGGTGCTCAAACATAGTGCTTTTCTTCAATAATTTTCTAAATATCTGAAAGATGTGAAACATTTTTAAGATCTTCAAAAGCAGAATGTTTGTTACATATGTTACATCTGCACAGGCCAACTATCTAAATCCTTACAGAATGTATAAGACACACATTTTTAAATTGCAAAAGCATAATATATAGTATTTTGGCTATATCACATAAACCAGCATAGCTAAAGATTCTCCCCTTTCATCCATTGAGATTTCCAAATCTTCAGAATAGTGGTGTTTTTGTTTCAATATTTAAACTAATTTAAAAGATATCCCATAATTCAGCACCATCTCAATATCTGTAAAATAGAAAATTCATACCAAAAAAAAAGAGAAAAATAACACTTCTTGAGCAGCCACCACCATTTTTTACCTGATAACAACTCACTTTTGTATTCTTCGTACAAAGCTATTTTGTATATTGACATAGTGTCTGCTACAGTTCTATACACAAGCATAAGTCATTTGTGGAAAGAAGCTGTTTTCTTTGATGAAAATAGAGAACATTGGATTTTAGTGTTCTAATTTTTTACCACTGGTCCAAAAAAACAGTATATAATGTCTCACTATGCCAAAAGGTGGAGACAGTGCAGTTAAGCTTGCCAGTGTAAGATCTGCACTGCTCTAATCCTCAGATTACATTTAGAAAGTAGTAATCTTAAATTAAGATCAAAAGGACAAGTAATTTAGCAATGATCAACAAACCTGTAGTAAACTTCAAAGTTCCTTAACTTGATGGTCAATATAATTTTATTTACTTCTCTTTTTGGTCATATGCCAAGAGAAGGGGTAGGGATGCTGTAGTGGTTTAGGTGCAGAAGAACACAAAAAAAGTTTATTTACAAGTACTAACTTATTTTTTTAATGCTAATCCTGGCATTAGAATTTCCAGAGCACTTCTTAGTCACAGTACTATTGTCTCCCAGTATTCAATGCCCAATCTGCAGTGTTTGTAAAGGATGTGACATATAGAAAACAGTTTCATTTTTTTTCCACTAAAAATTCCCCTTTTCAGACAATTAATTCGTTCAATGAAATCATGTATACAATGAAGGAAAATCATTTTAATGAGTTCCTTAAATAGCCTTCACAAAACTGCATGTTAACAACTCATCTCAACGTACGACCTTTGTGTCAAATAAGTATCTTCTCACGGGCACAAAATCCTTCCTAAATCAAATCATACATCTGTCTTACAGCCTTACAAAGTTACCTCACTTCCTTCAGAAAGACTAATCCAAGCTAACAGTCTCCTCAATAATGGACTACAGGAGACAATACGGTTGTCGATTCAAATGGAACAAAGATCACCTTCTTTTGAGGAGAATTTGATGATATCCATCACAAATGTTTGTCTTCCCTTGCAGCTTAAAAATGCTTTCGAGCTTTGCATCATGAGCCTGTTCTTCGCATAAAGCCACCACTTTCCTAGGACAGCACAATCTCCATAGGGGACTTCCAAATAAGCTGCAGATTTCCAAGACTAAAGATTCAGAAATTTCCACACAGATCTATCCAGAACAGTTCAAGTGACAAAATAAAAAGCCCCCGACAAGTCATCCCCTGTGTATCACTGAAAATGGGGAGTTATCTGCACCCATTAATTTCATTTTCTCACAGCCACCAGAAAAAACTGTACTGGCATCACAAGGAAATGCACCTGCAATACTACCCACATCCTGCTTGCTTCTGCTTCCAAACCACTCAGAGTCCTTCCAGGTGGGCAGAAATTGGCAACACAAAGGCTCCCTAGCTCATCACCCACTCATTTCAGAAAAAGCCAAATGCTGCTAAGTGCAGCAGGGACCACTGATTAGATCAGCTTTGAAGAGGAAGTCAAAAAAGACACACAGATATACATAACACTCATTTCAAGTGCAGCCAGAATCCATAGGAATGTATGTGCAAGACAGAGAATCAGAGGAAATGCACTAGTATCTCCTAAAAATTGTTATATAACCTCCAGATTTTCAATTTTTGAAAATTTAAGAAGGTCTGTATATTTTGAACTTTAAACTCAAAGAATTCTGTTTCCAGAGCAACACATACATAGAACAACAGCAATAAGAACATTCAATAGAAACTTCTGAGGATCCAAGAAAGACTGCATTCATATAGCACTGTGATATTTATGGATGAAAGGTACTTTCTAAGTATTCGCAAAATACTTAATTTGAGAGAGTTTATCAGATCCCAGGAAGAAATTTCTAGGAAAGAAATACCATTTTCCACATACACTAGTAAGTCCTGTGGTTTGTGGGAATTCTCTAAATGACATGCTTTCATGCAAGATACAATTCTCACCAAGTACACCAATTAAAAGTAGAGAGAAGCAAAAAGTAAATGTCCCTTTCAAAAAGAAATATTTTTTCAAAAAGGATCCCTCTCTACTGTTGGCTGTAGTATCCTCTTAAGTACAGTGGACCACACCGGAATTCACCAGAGAAGTACACAGGCACTATTACTGACACCTAAAAAAAAAAAATGTTGGAAGTCATAACTTTTTTCTGAACTTTGGAAGCAAAAGATAAAAGCAAGTTGTAATGGCTGCTACTTGCAAATTGGCTCTTATCAATTTTATCCTAAAAACCTGGTCCTAGAAGCCCTATTCCTTTAAAAACATAAGGAGTATTAATTTCCTAGAAGGCTACTCTGGTGTTTAATATTTGTGAAGACTTACTAAATTTCCATCAACCTTTGCTAAAAATTAAATCCAAAAGACAAAAAAGGATGGCTTTGTTGCCCCCTTGCTTAAAAGTACCATTTCATACAGAAAGCAACAAGAGGCCTCTACCATCACAGCCTGGAACACATTTGTCATCTACTACTATTGTATTTATCACCAGTTAAATTATCAAGAAAAGAATGCATGCAGTAATCGGTGTATTTATGGACATGCTTCTCACTCTTGTGCACCCTGTTTTCCTTATCTGCTGCCTCTTCAAGAAGCTCAGTTGAAAAGAGCTGCATGAATTTTTGGTTGAACAGGTAACATAAAGACTTTGTGTGACAGGTTAGCAAAGTTTCCAGAAAATACAAAGTGTACATATGCTTCTAAAGAAAAGGAGACCTTAATAAAAATAAAAGTATTCTGATGACCCCTGGTGGCCACTTCATACAAGGAAGTAATTGCATTCCATCTGAGAAAAGCAGATCAAACAGAAAAGTGTTATATGTTCTACTGGTAGGCATATCTACAGAAATGACAGCTGATATTATTCAATTAGAATATTTATTAGAATGTACATATTTACATGTCTGTCTAGATCAAATTACTTTATTTCGGTAGACACACAGACATACTCAAAAATTTAACTATTAGAACCAAACCTGTTTTTCTCTTCAATGAAATAGAAGTGAGCACAGTGGAAGTATTTCAGCTCAATCCTACAAGACATACAAAATGGACTTTTTTTCAGTTTTGATTTTCCAGCTGGGATGCTCACATAAAGCAGAGGGTGTTGGGGAGAAGCACAGTGGAAGCAGGGGGCTGCCTCACACCAGGATGCAGTCAGAAGGGCTCTGTGTAATAGATGATGTCCCTCGAGCACAGGCAGTTCTCCAGCAGAGTTTAGCAAAGAAGAAAAAACTAGCCTTTCCTTCTTTATATATTTATATTGGACTTCTACAAAAAAGCAGTTAATACCTGTCATTAGGAACCAGTATAAAAAGGTGATATCTGTACACAGACCTCAGCTATGGAGAGGGTGAACCCTTAACATGCAGAGGAAAAGCTGCATGACAAATGACGCCTTTTCTCCTTAATGCTTTCCCATAATACATGCAAGCCGTCACAACAGTGCTGCCATGTCCTCTGCAACACAGAGAGGGATTTTTTCCCCCCAGTAATTTAGATGATCATGACTGTGACTTAAACCATGCATAGCTGTACAAAGCCTGGCTTCCTCCAGAAGTAAGTGTTACCTGCCTTCAGGTGAACAAACCCATGCTTCAGCTATAGTCACTGCAGAACTTTTAATGCTAAGTAGTTCTGTACTCAGAACAGTTCAGGGGTTACAACTGACCTTTGCTCTCATTTCCATCTGTGACACATCTGTCTGTGTCAAGAGATAGAAACCAATGTAAGACAGCAATGGGAGGCGTACCAGTGTGACGGTGGCAATATGAGTCCAAGCACTGGCAATATGGGATGATACAAAAATTATTCATGACTTCTGTGGTGCCTGTGATAGCAGTCAAAGGATACTACTATGGCATACCGTGGAGCCTTTTCCCTTCCCCGTCCTCAAGCCCTTCACTAGAAGAACTAAGCCATGTAGCTACAAAAGCCTCCTTCACTTCAGCTGAGGACCAAAAAGAGACTGAAGGCCAAGCAGGCTCCCACTTCTCCCCAGCAAAACACACTCTTGGTCAACAGGTGGAGAGTGAAGGTGAATGAAGGAGATGGCATTGCTACCACAGAGAGAGAGGCCAGAGGATGCCAGAGCAGCTTCCATCTCCTATTACAGCCCATATGATGAAACCACATCTTCCCAGAATGGGTCCTAGGCAAATAGAACTGAAGGAGGGAAGGAATTGAAGACAAGGAACAGCTTCTTGCTGATACCACCAACACTTAGAAAATAAAAGCCCCATTTACTAGACCAAAGCATTCACACTTACTGATAGTTTGGCAACAAATACCAGGAAGGTTTCAAAGCTGCTGCTCGTTAACAGTATCCATTTCCCTCCATGTCTATTTGTTTCAATACAACAAATTTGGTTCTTACCCGAATCAGTCCCTGAAACTCAACTCTCTTCCAGAACCAGCAATATGCTTAAGCGTGTGCACAGTGGTAGCACAATTTCTGTGAGGCACACATGTTCAACTGCATTCCCAAACCAGGAATCACCTGACAATTAACATTTTCATCTATTCTGCAGGAGTGGTGCATGGGGTGTAGCAACAGGGAACAGTTGCACTGGGGACCACTTCTGTAATACCTACAAAAATTATGAACTTCACTCTGCCCTAAGAGCTGCACCTTGCTTACTGGGTATCTTAAGTGAGCAAAACCCTTTCCCTATTTCAAAATACACTGTTTAACAGCTACACAAGACTGCAACGCATTTCCTTCAGTGGTTGGTTGATGAAATTAAACTCCAATCTTCAGTCAGTACCACAATTTCAAACAGCTCCCTGGGAAATATCAGCAATGGAGCCCAAGGTGGGGGGACTCTCTCCCTCCCACCAGAGCTCAGCAGCCAAACAGAGCCTCTGCAAACCCCACTACTATCTGTCGTGATCAGGGTGGCACACCAGCCCTCCTCCTCTGCAGACTAGGAAGATGTGCCTGGTCAACCTGGTAGCCCCAGGCACGGCCTTCTGCTCCCCAAGGCCCTCCTGGGCATGGAGTGCAGATGCTGCTGGACCCTGCCCAGACACAGCTCCTGGGCATCACAGGAGGTCACAGAAGGACCATACAGTGCTTGCCTGGGCAAGGGGACCTTGGGAGTTGGGGCAGAACTGCAACTTGGTTCCAGAGACTCCGTATTTCTTCAATACATCATCACTCTTTCTCTCAGGGATGCTTTACGAGAGTGTTATTACTAAAAATACTACTAGTTCCCTGAAAAACACCAAGTTGAAATCAATCCCGAAAACTTTCCCAAGATCAATAGATTTTAATGAACACAGAAAACATACACAATAGCAACCACGGGCAAGTACCCGGAGACCAAACTAGAGTAATAAATTGCACCTGCTCCAACACTTTCCTGGCAGGAAAAAATTGACATATCACTAAGCAGGCTGTTGCTCAGCTCAAACACCCACAGGATCTGAGGGACCACAAGATGGGTGACCCGCGTGGTGACTTATCACAGCAAAGCACAGCCAGGACACAATGCCAGATCTGCCCCCCACAGACAGGCAGGGTTTTGGCTCAGTTTTGGCTCTCAGTTGACAGCGCAGCCCAGACCACGTCAGTCTCTCTGACTGAGCAATGGGCACAGAAAGTGACTGCAGGTCAAAGGGGCTGCTTCCCACAGTAAAGGGTCCTGGTTCAGCCTGTTTATCTCTCAGAGGGTAAAAAGAATATTTAGTCATCTGTTTCAGTCATCAACAGTCATTTTCCTAGTATTCACCCTTGGAAAAACTCTTACAGTTTAACTCTTTTCCTAGCTGTTATCATCAATGGAAAAGAGACAACAGTGTAAAATTAAACCTTACAGTTAACAGAGCAAAAATGTTGGTTTCTGTCTTTTACAATGAAACCTAACATTAAGTGTGCTGTTCCATCATGAATTTTCCAGAAGACTTGAGCATCACATCCTATTTTTCCCCAAGAGCTATGATTCAGACTTTCACTTTCTGGTAAATTCCATGGGTATTTGATAATCAAATGCAACTTCTGTTTTGTCAGCTAAGCAGTCTTCCTCATTCTAAAACACCACATTCTTTTCATATGAAACAGGAAAGGAATTCACTTCTAACAGTGACCCTGCAATTCCATTTTAAAATTTAAAATACAATTCCATTTTACAAGTTAAAATTTTGGAGCAAATGCACCATTGTTCCAAGATTTAATACCTGATATTATTTCCACATACCAAACAATACAGAAGATTTTACTGGTTGAACACCTGTAACAGCACAAATCATAGCAATATAAATATGCAAAGCATCTTATTAGAACCATTACACTTTTCTCATCAATCTCATTCTGTACTACTATGTTAAGGACATCTAAAAACTCTTAGGTGCATGTACAATGGAAAAAATAAATGAATGCCCCTTTTAATGAATCCCTGACAAAATTCTCCCTCTCCCCACATCATAGAATTGTTTAGGTTGGGAAAGACCATGGTCATCGAGTTGAACTGTTAACCCAGCACTGCCAAGTTCACCACAAAATCATGTCAAGTGCCACATCCACATGTCTTTTAAATACCTCCAGGGATTCTAAATTCCACTACTTCCCTGGGGAACCTGTTCCAGGGCTTGACAACCCTTTCAGTAAAGGAATGTTTTCTAAATCCAATCTAAACCTCCCCCAGTGCAACTTGAGGCCATTTCCACCTGTCCTGTCACTTGTTACTTGGGAGGAGAGACCCACCTCCCACCTGGCCACAACTTCCTTTCAGGTATTTGTAGAAAGTGACAAGGTCTCCCCTGAGCCTCCTGTTCTCAGGCTACACACCCCCAGCTCCTCATAAGACTTGTGCTCCAGACCTTCACCAGCTCCACTGCCCCTCTCTGGACACACTCCAGCACCTCAATGTCTTTGTTGATGTGAGTGGTCCAAATCTGAACACAGGATTCAAAGTGCGGCCTCAGCAGTGCCGAGTACAGGGGGATGATCCCTGCCCTGCTCCTGCTTGCCACACTATTGCTGATACAGGCCAGGAAGCCATTGGCCTCCTCGGCCACCTGGGCACACACTGGCTCATGTTCAGCCACTGTCAATCAGCACCCCCAGGTCCTTTTCCACTGGGCAGCTTTCCAGCCTCTCTGCCCCCAGCCTTTAGTGCTGCCTGGGGTTGTTGTGACCCAAGGGCAGGATCCGACACTTGGCCTCGTTGAACCTCATAACTGGCCCCAACCCACTGACCCAGCCTGTCCAGATCCTCTGCAGAGCCTTCCTGCCCTCCAGCAGATCAACACTCCTGGGCAGCTCGGTGTTGTCTGTAAAATGACAGAGAGTGCACTCGATCCTCTTGTCCAGATCATTGATAAAGATATTAAATAGAATTGGTCCCAATACTGAGCCCTGGTGAGCACCACCTGTGACCAGCCAGCAGCTGGATGTAATTCCATTCACCACACCTCTTTGGGCCCTGCCATCAAGCCAGCTTTTTACCCAGGTATCCTCATGCCACTATCTGTGTTTTAAATTACTTGAATACCTATTAACATCTAAATTCACCTGAATGCACTGGGAATAGGGCGTTTGAAAATGAAGATATTTCTTTAGGTGCTTGAAAAGTAATGCCATATATCCAGATTTCACTATTTTATCTACAAAACTTGTTATTAAGAATTAAATAAAATGACATAAGCCCACTTCTTTTTACTTAAAATTAATTTATATTTTGAAAACTCAGAAATTAACAATGTTTAGTTGCATTAATAACTCACTCTCCAGAATGCTTCAGAAGAAAAATTAAATTATATTATTTTTAATAACTTATAGAATTTTAAAGTGCCCAGTTATAAATGAAAGGACTACAGAATAAAGGTAGCAAATGCACACATTCAGTGCTATTAAAAGGCAGACACATGAGAGCTCATGTATCTTGTGCCATTTGTAAAAAGGTTGTTTTATTATCAGTGTAACTAATCACAATGAAGACATCTCTTACAATCAAAGACATTATAATGAATTTTCTTTACAGCTACAGAGAAATGGGATTTGCTGTTCCATATCAAACTAGAACAGGCTGTATAAATTCTTCTTCATATTTATTATTAAATGTAACTTTTATCTATAAAATCAGCCATGAAATATTAAAAATTGAAACAACAGAATTTATATCTCTTACTTAATTTAGTTTAAACGGTCTATTCACTAAAGAGAGGGGAAAAAAGGTTACATATGTATTATAACGTGCCCTCCCTTCCCCCCAATAAGCGTTTCCATTATAAACCACCTAGTTTTTGGAATTTATAATTCAGCTGTAAAAATCCACTTCATATGTAAAAGTTGGTATACTTTTTCTTTTACAAATTTAAAAAAAAAATCTGTTTTAGAAGGAAGGCAAAAAAGAATGTGAGAGAAGAGAGGGGGAAGAGCAGTTAGACAAAGAATTTCAACTCTTAGCCAGTTAAATCAGTTGGTATGAGCCATCTGTTGTAACTCAGACCCATCTTCCCACCCCATCCCCTGAAGAACCATTGGGAGACGTCAGCTGGCTGCTCCAGAGCCCCTGGGCAGATGGGAGCCAGGTACTGGCCTCCAGCTGCTGCTGACCTGCCAGGTTCAGACTATCTTATCCTACTTCTCCTGAAGTCAGCTGTCTAACTGGGAATTTACCTTTATTTTCAGAGCCCCTATTTTACAGTCTGAAATGAATAGAAAGAAGCAGCAAAGGAGTAAAACCTTGCATTGGTTCTCATAGTGCAGCTGGTGAGCCGGATGAGCTGGCAGGAGCAACAACCAAACTATACCAGATAGATGCCTGCAGACACTGTCTCAGGGGCACCAGGGAAGCTGGCAAAGACCTGAAGTCCAGGGATGCTCCCATGTGCCCCATGTGATGCTGCACTCTTGCTTAGAGGAAATTGCCAAGGCCACGTGTTCAAACATAGCCTTTATTTAGTCTTCAGCTAGGTTTATTCATCAGAAAAGTCTCTCTCTTGGCAATTCTTTAACTACAGCCCATGAGGACTGTGTATATATATGGCAACCAATTCCCACAACAATACAAATAAGTAATGTTTATAAATTCATTGGTTTTCTACAGTGATTCAGGCTTGAAGGTAGTCACAGTCTTAAAAAATAACCTTCACGGGAAGATTATTTAGAGGACTAGATTAATTTGGCATACACAGACAGCAGAGGATATTTCCAAAATATGCATAAAAAACCAAACACAGTAGAAAGATATTACCTACACACTCTCCTGCCACACACTCAAAAAAGGCACATGAGCAAAAAGAACTACAAAGAATTAATGTTAAGGATCTATTAGACATTGATATTGTTATAGATGAGTAATGTGATAGTTGGCTCTCACAACTAAGGGGTGAATATTATATATATGTTAAGAGAAGTTTTGTAAATGATAATTATATCTCTGCTCACCCATAAATTGTTATTACGAGATGCTCTTAGTAACAGGGACATTTGAGAGGGCCAGCTTGTTACTTTGGCAACTCCAGACCTCCAATCAAGATGTAAGACAGTGATCTCCACCACTGAACAGCGAAAGAAGAGTTGAGTGACAAGACCTGGGGAGGGGCTAAAGATATAAAAACGCAGGACATCCATTTTGTAGCCCAGCACGTGGCTTGCACGGAGGCTGGCATGGAGGCTCCCAGCGCTGAACTTTTCCCTTATTTAGTCCTTTGTTGTAATAAACCTTTAAAATTTTAAGTGAGCATCGTTTCTCACAATATCATTCATTATTTTGATATAGCTTCATTTGCAATAGAGACAAACAATGAGGAACAAGAGAAAGAATGAGAATATCGGTGCCCTAAGGCAAACATATCCTTAAAATAACCAGACTCAAAGAGCAAAGGCTGCAAATGTAAAATCAGTTACTGGTTTATGGAATTTATGTCAGATCACCAACAGGAAAAAAAAGAAGAAGGGAAAGGAAAGGCTGAACCAAGCAGCAAGGATCCCCTGAGGGAGCGGATGGTCCCATGGCACAAAAATCTGCACTCAATTCCCAAAATCACTCATGTCTGTATCTACCTGGTACGTTAGCTACTACTGTACTGCTCAATGTCAAGATTAAAAATGTCTGGATTAGAAAGTGAGACCGGGAGTTTTACGTACTGGTATCTCACATCCAATTCAGAGGGAAGAAAAAAATTCAGTTCCTTCTCAAACAGCATGAGACAGCCCCTAAGCTAGAGAAAAACAGTGAGCACAAGTCCTAAGCCAAGAAAACAAGAGCTGCTAAATCTGGCAACCTGGAGAAAACCTGCCGAGCTGCTACCGTATCATTTACTGCTCACAAACCTGAGAAGTCTCGTTCTTGTACCTAGGGCACACCTGCAGTGCGAGCACCCAGAAGCAAGCACCCAAGCAAAGCCCCCTACTCCTCCAACCCTACTGCAGCTGCTCTGTAATTTGGTGTCCACCAGTCCTGAAAACAGAACCTGTTCAGGCCTGCACGTCTCATGCAGGGACTAGGAATCTTTTACGAAGAGTCACTAAAATCCACATTCACTCTAGGAATAGTTTTATACTTCATGTCAAAAAATGCACAGATATGAGATTTCTCATTTGAATTCACTGTATTTATTAGAATTTATGATCAAAATGTATTCATTACTAAAATATGTATTGAACAAACACAAGAAAACGTTTATTAATTGTTCTACCTGGCAGCTCTTATTCAGTGGAAGGTCACCAAAAAATCATTAGGAGTACTTCCAAGAACTATTCAAACAAACATTTCTAGAATTAAAACCTCAACAATATGGTTTTTAATAACAAAGCATATTTTACAAAGTACTAGAATTTGGGGGCATACTGTCCTCAAAATGTGCCTTTAAATTACCCCTATTTGGAATGACTGGCATGACTGTAGTAGCCACACATTGCTTGATCCAGTCAGCTCACTAAATCGTTTAAAATATACACGACTGAGCTTGAGTTTGACCTGCAGTGACTCCTATATGTACTCTCAAAATTAACACAAGCACTGAATGCTACTAATCTTCAACTTGTAATAACTGATCAAAGAATGCTGCCCTTTAATTCACTACAAGCTAAAATCATAGCACTGAACTGTGCATTTTCAAACAAGTGGTTTATAGCTCTAGATTTAAAATGCAAGGTTTCCATTATATTTAATAATTAAAATGCATGCTGTGTTACGGTTACATTTGGTGACTGGATTAGTAGTACCCCAACTGAGTTAAACAATGCCTTTTTCCTATTAGAATTCATATTACCATATTGTCTATTTGTTTAAGAAAAGGAAGAAAAAAAGCACAGCAAGGAAGAAGGAATAAAAAAGAAATATGAATATCAAACATACTGAAAGACAGTGAGGACCAAGACAGCAAGAAGACCTGGTATCAGCAAAATATACACTAGCTGAAAGCAGAAAAGCTGAAATATCTGTGCATTTAAAGTATGAAAACTTTTAATAAAAAGAATATTCTCCCTTTGTCAATAAGGGTTCTCATTCAAAGTAAAGGGAATAAAGCTCAGTTTGTTTTCCTAGGTGCAGTTGCTACAAATTGAGGGAATACAGACATCACTGTCAAAGAGCAGACTCTTTCAGGCTGTCAACTTCTTAATCAGGGTCTGACTTCACTGGAAAGTGTGAAATTATGTAATTATTTATGCTTTGCAATTCTGACGGTTTAAACAAATCCAGCACTATGAACATCATCTTTTATAATGCAAAATTCCTACTGCAGTGTTGTTTTAGGGAATATAACTTCTTTTTTCTTTTTTTCCCGTGCTTTCTAGGTGGTTTATTCAAACAAAATTTAAATATTATGTGAAGTATTTCTTTTCTCCCAAAACACATCTCATAGAGCTTAGAAACATAACTTACAAGGATGAAAAATAATTGAAAAATAAAGTAAAAATGAAATCATGGCCACAGTGACATCAACTGAAGTTTTCTCAGCACTGTCAGTTGTGTTGCCACCCAAAACTCTCTAATGGCAAGACTAAAGACCTTGGAGTACTTACAACAAATGTATAAATAAAATATTATTTGACCCCATAAAAAGACATACTCCTTACATTCCTGCACTTCCATGCAATATTTAAGTATAAACTTCAGAGATATACTTGAAATGAAAATAAAGGTAATTTCAATTATCTTGCTACCAGCAGCAGATACAAAGACAAGCTTGTGTGCCTGAAAGCTCGCCTACCTCTCCCTCTATAGTAGCTGGCGTAATATGTTGCCTCTGCCTGTAAGCCACCTCCTCAGAAACCCATCCCTTATAGGGTAAATACCCTTCGCATACAAAATAAAAAGGTATGCATTCTCTGAAATAAAAGTTTAACACTCCCATCCAAATTACACTTTACTGAAATCAGCAACATCTAAATTCATGATGATGTGAATGAAGAAAAAGAGAAAGCATTCCTGCAAGTCAACCACCACCAGCAAAGTTCAGCATGTTATTTACCTGGAAATGGAACCTGAACAGCCTGACTAGAGGTAGCAAAATGGATTGTCAGGTTTTCACTTGTCCTCTCCAAACAACACCTTCTGTACCCAATGACCTTGTGCCCAGGAAAGATTCTTTGGGTTTGACAGAAGGAGCTCCTTGTATCTCATCAGAAGTCTGCTCCAGAGCAGCTGGAGGTCAATGCCAGACCTTTGTCAACCTTCTCTTCAGTCTCTTCCTCCCCTTCCCTCCTCAGGTTGCCATCCCTGTTGCAAACTCCTTGGGTGACACAAAGGGAAGGAGACAGGGAACAAAGCCTATATATAATCCTCTGCAGATATCAGAGGCACTCACAAAGAAGTCAAAGCAAAACTTGTCAAGAATTTCTGAGCTACGTAGATTTAGAATGGCATTCAAATTCACAAATCTGCATTTTTGAGACTTAAAGTCTAATGAGAAACAACTAAAGAAAAAAAAGGGTAGTTTTTTTCATATAACATATCTGGCAAGTTCCCAGTACCAACAAGTAACAACACTGTATTATAAACCTCTGCTCAGGAACCAACCTGGGTTTTGAGGTAGGATTTGGACAAAAAAAATACAAAATTCAATTTTATTTCTTTGGTTTTGTATGTAAAAATTATGACATGGAGAGCTTCTGTCAGGTTCTGATTTTGATCATTTTGACACAAATTGAAAAAATTCTGTTAAACTAAATGGAAATATTCCGATTTATAGTCAGGTAAATAACATCTAATTTTAGTCCCACGTTTTCTTTCCTTCCTGATTAAATTACATTAATATATACTCAAAACAAAGTAACTACTGCTATCCCTGCTGTTTTTTATCTGTTAAAAAATACTACCTGGACATAAACATGAAGTCCTAAAGGTTCTTCACATGTCTGCTCACCTATCTGAAGCCTTGCAACAAAGAGGCTTTTAGCAGTATCATAGTACACGGACATCAACATATCATCCTAAATGTAGGGCAAAAGTCAACCTGGTTCTGTGAGGTTCTATAGGCCACAGTTTCTCCCTAAAATACTTTTTATTAACCTGATATGTATATGAGACAGCAAAAACCACAACACTCTGTATTCTTACAAGGAATGTACCAGAAAAAGGCTCAACAACTAAGTATTGCATCTTCACATTTTTGTTAAAAGGTTTGACATAGTATTCATTGCCATATTATTCCTAATTAGCAGTTCAAGCTTGTTAACAAGAACAGTTCATCTAAGGTAAACAGGAATTGTCCTTCCATTGTATAGGTAGGACTTGTAAATAGGACAGCTTATAAATTCTAAGATGAGAGCAACTAGGAAACTATTCATTAAGGCTTGGGTTATAAATTCAAAACATGAAGCATAACATGCTTAAAGAAGAAGGTTTTATTTTTAAAAGCATTCATTAGGCTCTCATCTTCAAGCCTCAGACTTGTAAATAATTTAAAATGAAAATGCGAACAACAGGCAGGGAAAACAAAACAAATGCAATTCAAATCAGTCCATTGTTGTACCAATAAAACTCAGAACAATAGAAACTAAGTTGGCAGATTTTGAAGACAACATCCAGAAAAACATCTTTATGTACCGTATCTTTCAACTTAGATGTTGTGCTAGCACTGGCTCCAATCCAAAAAAAATTAGCTCTGCCTTGTAACAGCCAGGCTTTGCCCAATAAAGGATACACATGCTGAACTAGTAATTTGTGGTATTCGTTGCACTTTATTCTGAAGATGCCAAAGCAAACAAACAAGCTGCAGTTTATCAATGCTTTTAGATTTTATATTTATCCATTCTGACTTTTCAGAAATGTATATCCTATTAACAATTTATATGACACAACGCAAGAACCCATTCCCTTTAAAGATTAAGGTAAACCTCAGTTTGCCTCACATGGGGAGCATGGAAAGAAACAGCCTTTACTTCACTGTCATTGAAAATGGAAAGTGAAGAAGACAGAAGTAACAAATCAAACAAAAAAACAAAACACAAGGATCACTGCTGTGCTCACTGCGTATTCAGTGTCCCAAATCCAGTGCTGATACATCCCTGCAGAAAGCATGCTACACACCAAGGAACCAGGAAAGTGCAACACTTTGCCTTCATTGGAGTTTGCTATCCTTTTCTCAAGGACTTGGAACAATGCAACATAAATATTCGATGGCACTTAAACATTCAGTGGAAGACAAGCATGCAACAGGAATTTCTTTCTCCATGTTAAAAGACCACATAGCATTGCAAAATGCGAAAGTGCCATATTCCTATACCATGGTTCTTGTGCAGAAAGATGTGCATAGATGCTGGCTATCCCAGGAACGTCAGGACATGCTCCTCAGAAGTCTTTCACTAACTGGCTGCACCCCATGCACCAGGAAACCTGACATTTGTCAGTCATGCAGGATTTCCTGCATGGCTGGAGAACATTGAGCAGGAAACCCTGGCACACCCAGTGAGCTCTGGGCATACAACAGCAGGATGCGACTCAGCTACAGTACACACACACAGCCAGCACAGGGCTTTCCAGAGGCACCAACCCTCCAGGCAGTACAAGAGCAGCAAGTCTGATGCTTCCACATGTGAACTAAGATGGAAAGGTCACCCCTGTCCATGCTTCTCCCTCCAACACAGAAGTGGGTGATGCCAACATGCTAGACACCACCAGTACAGGTAAAGTAAGTCTCCTCCTGATTAGGAGTCCTAAAGCCAACTCTGCATAGATAACTCCATGGGGAGTTCAGGCTGCACATGAAAAAGAGTTTCTTAACACAAAGGGTGATTAAACATTGGAATGGACTGCCCAGGGAGGTGATGGAGTCACTGTCCCTGGAGGTGTTTAAGGAAAGACTGGACTCAGCACGTAGTGCCATGGTCTGACATGGCAGTGTTAGGTCAGAGATTGGACTTGACCTCAAAGGTCTTTTGAGAAAGAACCTAGTTGATGCTGTGATCACCAGTGAGGCACAGTGCTCATTTCCTTCGTGCCTGTGTGTCCACCAAGAACTGCCGTCATTGCTTCTGCTCCTTCCACTCCTGTTGCACGGGAGGAGCAGTGCCTCCATGCCTTGGCTGCTGCTGGCCAGGCACTGCATGGTGCAGCTGCACCTCGGGCAGTGATGGCAACACCGGGTGGCTGTGCTACCCCAAGGTGGCAAGGCCAACACAAAGCAAGACCTTTCTGGAGTAGGAGAATAACCACGAATGCTCTGCTGGGCAGCTGCTGACAGTCTGTCAAAGTGAAAGCACCATTTCCATTTGACTCCTCAAACAACACAGAGCATAGAAGAGAGACCACTCTGCCACATGCTGGTTTTGTGAACAGCTGAAGGAAACACAGCCACTACATCAATCACATCATCTTGTCTTTCTCCCCAAGCTTTCAAAAGAGCAAAGTATACTCCAGACTTTAATATCAAACGTCAAGTTTTTAGTACCTTGAACATGCACCGTAATACCAAGGCATTAATTTCAATGAATGACTAGACCAGGTGTATCTGAAACCAGCGTTTTTATTTGACTGATGGGGCCATCCATCCAATGAAGCCTTTCTGTTTTCCTGAGAAAGAGAATATTTAAATTCTAAACCACATTAGGCAATTCATACATAGGAGCCAGCAAACAATACCAGTTCAACCACATTTCATGTGCCAGTCTGTCTGTAAATTCCATCTCATGCACAAAACCCCAACACTGTACACATTCAAAAAATTAAAAAAAAAAAAAAACAGCGAAAGCAAAGCCACCTCACTCTAATGTTGTGTGCACTAACAAGAAAATGCTGTTCTTCACTACAAAAAGTTGGGTTTAATGGAATACTGTGACTGACGTCTCCTTCACACACATTCTATTTCCAAGTAATGTTTTTCTATAAAGAGAGACAACACAGCTTAAGTTTTAAAAGCATTTCGAACAAAGAAAATTAGAAATCTTTGATGCTGTTACTATACAATAGTTCCTACAGAAGAATAATAGTAAAGGATTTAATTCAAGTCATTTGAATTATATTTCCCAAAATGCTAATAAAACTGACATGTTTGAACATACTGAAAAAGTCACAGTCCATCATCGTCCTGTCACATCAGTGCATTTGACTTTTTTTAAAATGTATGGATTATACAATTACTGCCAGGCTCCATATTTTATATATAAAAGCTACAATCTGATTATATGTCCATGCTGAAATAATTTATGAAATAAGGATGGAATGACTGCAATGTTACTTCCATGATGAATGTTACTTGCTGTGAATAGTATAGGAGATTGCAAGAGAGACCCAACTGAAGCCTGTAATTGTCTTCATCTTTCATGAAGAGGTGTGACCTGGGAAAAATATAGATCCCAGCATCCAAAGCTCCAGTCTCATACAAACATCTTGATTATGTGTTCTTGTACAGGAATGAAAAATTTATAGTCTTCACATGCCACACCTTTGAGGTATTAAGGTGAGAATCACAGGGAAGTACACCCAGTGTTTAAATTGACATTAGTCTGTTATGGTTTTTCACCACCAGAAAATCTACCACTGCCACTCTTACCCCTGCACTTTCAGATTTCCATTATTTACTACTCTCCAGGTGATACCATCATGCTTAGTATCATATGGATGAGCACGAGCACGTGACAAAGCCAAGGTCTTGCAAGTCTACATCAATACAACTACACAAAGAAGCAAAGAGGGCACAGAAAAACAGAAACAAAACCTTTAACTTTATAAATTCTAAGATCACTACAGTATTCAGATCACAAATGTTTTTTCCTTCGTCCAACTAACACTACATTTAATAGTAACATTGTGGTTCACAGGCTGCACTAGTTATTTGAAGGAGCAACAAGAAACCTTTCGTAACAACTCAAACAAGATAGAACACAGACTCATAGAAAGGCTTGGGTTGGAATCACCTAGTTCCAACCCCTTCCACAAGAGCCAGTTGCTCAGAGCCCCATCCAACCTGGCCTTGGAACAGTTACAGGGATGGGGCATCCACAACCTCTCTGGGCAACCTGTGCCAGTGCCTTTCAACCCTCACACGAAACACTTTCTTCCATATAAAGGACATATAGATGATAACGTATCCCTCAAAGGCCACCTAAAGCAGCAGTTTTGGTTTAACAATCGTTCCTACTGAAGACACACACACCCTCAGAAGTGTATTAACACTGCTATGTTGTTTACTTTCTTTCCCTGCCACAATCTGACAGGTCCCCTAAGAGTCTACTTTGACTCCTTAGATCAGACAAAACCATGTTGAAAATCACACGACTGTGAGAGTACAGGAGGTGCTCATGATTCAAGAGCCCAGCCTCCAGAGGACAGCAAATAAGCAAAGAGTCTGAAGCACAAGTCCTATGAGGAATGGCTGAGGGAGCTGGGATTGTTTAGCCTGGAGGAGGCTCATGGGTGACCTTATCATTCTCTACAACCACCTGAAAGTAGGGTGAGGCTAGGTGTGGGTCAGCATCTTCTCCAGGCAACCAGCAATAGCTTGAGAGGACAGAAGCCTTAAGCCGCACCAGGGGAAGTTTAGGCTGAACATCTGGAAATTTTTTTTCACTGAAAGTATGATTAGACTTTGGAATGGACTGCCCGGGGAAGCGACAGTGTCACTGTCCCTGGAGATGTTTAATGAAAGACTAGATGTGGCACACAGTGTAATCTGTTGACAAAATGGTGTTCGATATATCAGAGGTCTTTTCCAACGTAATTCTGTGAGTGCTCTGCCTAGTGACTGAAGCAGAATAAAGGGAAGGCAGCTACAACCCTTCCTTTCTCTCTTATAAAAGAGCCACGTACAGAGCTCCTGCAGTCACGTGTGTCGTCCCTCAACACCAACCGCTGCCCTTCTCAAAGCTCATAGCCGCTTATTCCATAGCAACCTTCAGAGAAGAAGGGGAAAGTAAGAAACGGGGGGTTCGGGCGGCGGAAACCACTCAGGGCGGCGCCGCACTCCACGCGCCGACACTGCCGAGCGCCCTCCCCGGACCGACCCCGCCCCGCCGCGCCTGCGCAACCGCCACCGCGCAAACAGTGCCCGCTCGGCGGTTCCGGGGCGCTGCCCGAGGCCGTCCCTGCGGAGCGGCGGCTCCACAGGGGCCAGCGCCCACCGCCACCGCCGCTGTACCCCGCTATCTCCTCGGGCCACAGCCCCGCCCGGCTGGGCTCCGCGCGTGCGCACCGGCCCGAGGGAGCTGGGCGAAGGGCGGACACAGGAACGGGGGAAGAGCCCGGAGCACGCGCCAGCCGGAACCGCGCAACGCGGTGGCGGCTCGCGCGGGTCCCCACCCCGCCCGGGTCTCCGGATCTCCCTCCCTCCGTCGCCGCTGCCCTCGCCCTCTCCCGTGCCCTCTCCCTCTCCTTTCCCCGCCGCCGCCCGCCTGCGGCACAGAGGAGGGGAAGGCCCCCACGGCCCCGGGGCCGGCTGCGGCAGCCAATGAGCGCAAGGGGCGCTCTTCCCGCCCTCGGCACTCCGACCAATCTACGAGCAGCTTGGGAGCAACCAGGCACGGGATTGGTTCGGCCGGTGCGCCACAACCCGCTCGCCCGCCCACC
>VZSE01012611.1:947-20248 GCA_013398275.1 Promerops cafer | reverse complement strand
GGGGGGGGGGGGGGGGAAGATTTTTGAGCAGCTTGAAGTGATTGAAACGGTTTTTTGCAATTAAAATATTTTTATAGGACTTTAACTGTACAGATAGAAGTTGCAAGAATTTGAAAAAAAACAAGATACTGCTTGAAGTTCCCCCACTTAGCAAAAGAAAGTAAGAGTGACTGCAGATCCTTTCACTTGGCCCACAAGTGATGCATCATCCAGGCCTAGTCTTGCCAGTAGTGTTAAAGGCTTACTATTCAGCCTGCAACACGGAAGAATGGGGGCCATGGATGTCTATCTGCATGTGCACACAGAGGTATCTTCACAGAGGCACTTGAAGAGTCGCATGTGATCTTTCATCAGATCCTGAATAATCTGAGTTTTGTTCCTCTAAAGTCAAGTTACAGTCCAGCTGAGGAGTGGTAAGAGAACTGTGTAACATCTATGAGATGTAAAAGTCTAGAACAGTAGTCATATAGCTGTCTGCCCAGTGTCACAGTATCTCAAAAATAAATAGTAATAAATGGTCATAGAAAGCAATTGTATATAAGCACCAACAACTAAACTGTTTTGCACACATAATACAAAACATGTAGACAGAAGACCTCACTTAGGTCTCTGTGCATGCAGCTTTCTAGATACAAACATCAATATCAATATACCAATAAATCAGATGTGGGCTTTTTCCACACTGACAAATAACTGACTTTACTTGAAGCACACAGGCAGAAATTTTACCCATGGACATTATCTTCAAGTCTTGAGGCTGTTCCCTCCAGAAAATCCTATGTTAAGATACATCAGCACCTATAGAGCGCTGCAGGTGAATATCGTTTTTCCTGTGCCCGTACACTTTGGTGTGCCCTTTATAAGGGTGACTTAGCAAAGGCACCACTGACTGCCATTGCTAGCCTGTTCACCAGGAGTGAAGCTAGCCCAGCATCCGTCATGGTTTTGTTTGTTTGCTTGTTAGTTTGTTTAAAATGGATCCTTCATTCCACTTTTTTTCAATAAAAAGTGGACTATATAAATTTTGGTGTCCAGAAGCTCCCCAAAAAGGCAGCTTTAGAAAGAATGTACTTCCAGGATCTTACTGGTCCTTTCACTGTGATGAAATGAAACTTTATCTTTCAAAGTTATCACTGGGATGTCAGGGTTCCTACCAAACTGAGGATGCTAACCCTGCCTATGGAATTTGATGCCTTCTCAGGAAGGCAATAATGCACAGGAGACAAGTAAAGCAGTACTAACTCTTGAATTTCTAATTGCAAAAAGAGAATGATGCAAACTTACATGAAATTCATATGAGGGCTCTGCCACCACTTGTTGCTTCACGCCAGAAGAGTACATGTCAGGAGTGTGTCATGTTGAATATTTTCAGTTTTCTGTTACAGAGATTTTACAGTTTCAATCCTAAGCTCTCCTTCAGTTCCACAAATAAAAAGACCAGCGTGACAGTTGAGTTATTCTTACGGATATTAAAAAAAAAAAAGAAAATTGTAACTGCATTAGAAGGATGAGGAACATGCAATTGGCTGACACATCATGTTATTTCACAGTGAGAGATCATCAAAATTATTTTGAGACAGGTAGCAAAATGAGCATTATCCACACGTACATCCACAGCATCTGATTTCATTTAACTACAGATATGTTTAAGTCTGTCTGGAGGCCGACTGTGCCAAACGTCCAAGGATTTAGTTTTCTTATACTGTGGGGTTTTAATAAAAATTAATTTAATTTTAATAACAATTCATTGCAGTAAAATGAGAATCATTTATTGCCCTGTATTGTCTGTTATGTGTGAAGATGTCCAGCTTGCCAGAATTTACAGCTCTGCAACTGTATAATTAATCTCTTGCAAACTCACAAAGCAAGTTTCTCAAATAGACATGAATCTCAAATACAAACATCAAGTCTGGTAGATTATGCATCAATACATTAAGATTCAATGTGGTAGCAGATCAGAAAATAATATGCAAAAAAGTTTGCAATGTGAAATAGAGATTTAATCCTTTTAATCCTTAATTTTTCATCTTCACTAAGTCAACATACTATGCACCTGGCATATGCATCCTAGTCCTGTTAGAGCTACATCCACTGAAATAAGAATATGTTTATACTGTTAGCTCTAAAGGAAGAATTTTCTGGTTACACACTGAAGTTCCCAAATGCTCATCAAGTAAGCAATGTGACCATTTTTCTTTGCTGCTGCGATGCACCTTATGCAGGGTGGACTTTGGAGCTTAAGCAAGGTTTTGTTGGGCTTTTTTCCCCTCCCAAGAGTAAAGTTTCTAAGCAAAAATAATCCAGATTTCACACCTCTGGAAGTGTGTTTGCACTTTCATTTATCTCTTTAAGTCCACAAATACACAGCTGTTGTTCCTCTTACTGCTGTCCTTACTCCTATGTGGAGTAAGTGAATGTGGCATGTTTCACTCAAAGAACCTGAGTAAAATTGCATAACAAAATATTCGCACATTTTTAGATAGTATTTGTAATTTTTAAAACTCTGTGAGAGCTGATAAAGCAATTAGGACCTCCATTGTCCTCTATCCAAACAACTCATTCCATGTGACAACCAGCTGAAAACTGGGAGCTGCTGATCCTCCCATTACAACAGATTGTGACTCACCTCCTTAGAAAGTAGTAGAAATGTTGAAATGACTTCTAAGTGACTTCAGGAAGAAGACTCACACTGGTTCAAATTCATAGCTGAAAAAACATATGAAAAGAGGTTTCAAGATTGCATACCACCATGCTTGTGTTGTTAGCAGATCATTTTGAATTTCCTGGTCTACTTTTATGTAACCTAATATAGCAGCATTGCAGAAAAACCTTTGCTGCATATTTGTTGAAATTATCTGCAGCATGGAGGGGTTCTTCATACACTGTTGTGAAGAATGCAAGTGAGAAGATCACTGAAATATTTGGCAGTAGAGCAAAGTAGACAAATATGCACCCTGTTAACAATGAACTGTTCATATTTTCCTATTCATATATTTGTTTAAAATATTTAATGACATGTCCTCATGAAGGACATCATGTCCTCCTGAAGGACATGATTTGTCTGCAGCTCCAAATACAGATATACATGGAGTTGGATTCAGTTATCCTTATGGGTCCCTTCCAAGTCTCGATATTCTATGATACAAGGTACAAACTTGAAAATCAGTTAAGCTCCACCTTGGAGTAATAGTATTTAACTTTACTTGTTACTTTACTTGCAGCTGGAATGTTCCAGCAGAAACAAGGGAACTTGTGGGTCCTCACTGCCACCAGTCACTGTGGCATGGGCCTCTGTGTCCCAGGTAAAGGCACTGTTGCACCATCTTCCCTGTCCAAACATGGACTATGAACATCCTTAACCAGCAAGGCATTTTATAACATTTTGTTAAACAAGCCAAATGCTGTATTCTGAAAGGAATAACTAGCAGGAGTCAAAGTTAAACTTCTTGGGAGTAGTGTGACTAAAAAGGAAAACCATAACTGTGTGAGTAAGTCTAATTTCCACTTTCACAGGCTAAGCAGACAATGACCTGATTAGTTCTCAGTCTCAGGAGACTGCTCATCTCTCTACGCCTTCAGTTCCTATTGTCAGCATCTTATTCTCCATGATTTTAGCTGACACACTTTTCAGTCTTCTCTTTTGAAACATTATTTAAGGATTAAAAACTATGTCTATCTAATATAAAAAAGCTACTTTCACACTTAAACCCACTGATTTTAAATGGAAATTAAAATGTTCTAGTTTATTCTTTCACATTAATAATCAGTAGAAAAATATGATCCCATTCTTGAGTGTTCAATTCCCTACAACATGGATGTACAGCCTACAAGAAAAAGGAAAACTTGGGACAGGTCTTCCTCTACCAGGGAGACAGGCGGAACTTTACCAGCTATGTATAGGCACTTAGTGCTATTAGGTGTGCTCTGGGGTCTGTGGAACACTGGCACAGGTTGCCCAGAGAGGTAGTCAGATGCTCCATCCCTGGACACATTCAAGGTCAGCTTGGATGGTGCTCTGAGCAGCCTGACCTACTTGATCCTGCTCATTGCCTTTGGCTTGGACTAGATGGTTTCCAAAGGTCTCTTCCAGCCCAAACAGTTCTATGATTCTATGATTCTTAAGGTCCCTTCCAGCCTAAATCCTTTAATTATCCTATGATCCAGGTCTTGATATCTGTATCAAGCTTCCAGAGATATAGATGCTGCTTTTGGACATCCCCACAACATTGTTTTCACATTATTGAGTCGTTAGTAAGAAAAAACCTGAATCAGAATGGACAAGAAGGTTTTTCTTTTTTAGATCAATGATTGGATTAGATCTTGCAAGTCTACATATATATAGCAGCTACATACATGCATATGTAGACACACAAATTGTACATATGATTTCTGTAGTTAGTTGGTCACAATTTGAGAATGTCTAATAGACTCTGACATGCGATATGGCACATCTAGAATAAGGCTAACAAGTAGAAGCAAACTTAATCCTGTTTCTAACACTAGTATTGTAGAGTTACCTCTCATTTACTGTGGCAACAAATAGCTGCTACTGCAACCAAGAAGAAACATTTCTAGAAATGTTGTATAACACTACAGACCTTAGAAAAATGCACACTGTTTCTTTTTTTCACAAGGCTGATGAGATGCTGCACAATATTAAAAAAAAAAAAAAAAAAAAAAAAAAAAAAAAAAAAAAAAAAAAAAAAGAAAGAAAGACAGGGTGGATACTCATTCTTGATCTAAGAAGGAAAGAGTAGCTCTCAATACCCCTGTGGGTGGGAGTTGTTTTCCCAATGTGTTCTTTCTTTTGTGGACAGGAGGATCTGAAACTGAAGTTTTATGCTCTTTCTCTCCTCTGGGACTGAAGGAGGCATGGAGATGTTCTGCATAATTCAGTGGCCCCATTGTTTCACTCACATAGTTTTAACTTGACAGTAAGTGGCTATTTCAGAGCAGAACCTTATTTCATTGCGCTGCTCTGAGAGTGTCTGTGCTTATACAACGATGCTCTTTTTTGACTCTATTTTATTTGTCATTCCAAAGAGCAACAGTAAAAAATAAATAAGCCCATCTTCCATTACAACTTCATAATGTTGTAGAATACATAGACAGCATATATTATAGTGGTATTTCAGAGCAGTCATATTCCTAAAACACAGTCTCCATCCCTCTTTTATGAGGAAATCTGCCACCTCTATCTCACCAACTTTTCAATACTTCTGCCAAAAGGATTATATTTATGAGCAGAGGTTTCTTTCCATTATGTTTTAAGCTAATTTGGGGATGGTTCTGTACAGGACTAAAAGTTTGTCTCAATGATCCTTGTGGGTCTCTTCTAACTTGGCGTATTCTGCGAGTCTGTGTGATTCTGTAACTTGTAAAACCACCACAAACCCAGAGATTGCACTGTTTTATGTTAATTATATGTCTTGAAATATTTCAGCAAGATTCCCTCATGTACCTCTATTGTGTGATAGCTTTTAAGTATGGATCAACCTGCCCTGAGTCCTGTGTAGGCACTGGAGTACTCATCCCTGCAACATTCATTACCATGCTGGCTCCTAAATACTTTCAACAGGTGAAGGGAACTGAGAGATCATAGAGAATTATTCTGCAAGTTGATGATACGCAAACCAGAGTCTTCTGGTCTTTGAGGATTTTGGTCCTTGTCCTGGACTACACTGCAGTTCTGCAGTCAGCAGTACCAAGTAAGAGACTGAGCTGAGTCCTCCTTTTCCCCTTGAACACCAGGAGCAGCCAGAGCCAGAATCCTTACTCAGCTCTTGCAGCTGGACTGTGAGCCTCACAGTCTCAGGTAGGGCTGAAAATGGGTGTTTATTGGAAATGTATGAGTATTCCCTTCTATTGACTCTGCATCCACATCTTTGTACCTGCAGGGAGGTTTGCAGGGAGGTAACAGGAGAGGAAGGAAGGATCCCAAGTACTTTATGTAATTTACTTGATGTAATTTTTTTTAACAGTAGGGATAACACTACTGGTTCAGTTGGTTTGGTTGTGTGTGAATTAATTATGTTAGAGTAAAAATCACATTTTAAAGTTTAAAAAAATCTAGATTTGAATGATGAGTTTTGTGCTGGATATTTTGCCTAAGCAGCAGACAGAGCTCTCAACTAATTTGTTTTATTTGAAAATATATCATTTGCCTTTGACTTAATTATTAATGTAAACTGATGCTTTAAAAGTAATTAACAACCAGTTGTTAACTGGGTGGAAGACCACCCTTCTGATGACAGACTTTGGCCAGAACAGGTGTTTACAAAAACTTCTTTCTATTGTATGGGAAGAAAATCACATGAAGAAGACATTATTAAGTGATTCTTAAAACTGCTCACAGCACAGTAAGAGATGATTTGGATGAGAGGGAAGGCAGAATCCAGACCTGGAAATGTTTATTTATTGTTGCAGTTCAACTTACCTCAGTGATTATGCCCATAAATAGATATTAATAGGCAAGTCTTCACATCAAACTCAACAAGAACATTTAATTGCACTTTCTATTTAAAACCTTCAGTGAAGGACAAGGAAAGAAATTAATTTGATAGTTGATCTTTCTTCAAAGAATTACGTAAGTATAATTTTTTATATAGTTAGGAGGAAACTACAGTGTGTATTGTTCATATTCAGAAACTGGAATGTGAGCTAAGCAGCATGAAGAGTGATACTACAATACAGAAATAAAGTCATTTTGATAAAATTGATGTATAAATTCCCTTTGTCTTGAAGTTTAAAACTAAAATCTAACATGTTCCATTCAGCAAGAATGAATTCTCTCTAACCCTATTTTACAGCATTACGGATAAGATCACTTGATGGTCCACATCACAAATGCATGCCATTTAGTAGTATGCCAGGAAATAGTACGTCATTTATTTTTTTCCCCCACCAATTCACAGCCACTGAATATGTGACTTATATGTTTATATAAGTTAGAAAATCTAGGAAAGTGCTTTGCTGATTTTCTTGATCTGAGCTGTCAGTTGATAGTCTCTGTGTGGGAAGTTTCATGTGAGTTCCGATGTAGCTTTGATATCTCCAGGAAAAAAGCTGCAAACAATTTGGTTCCTTCAATATAGTTGTGTCTGTGAAGAAGGGAAGAAACAATGAAGTCTTGTCAGGCTGTCCTGCTCTTAAAATTAGGAACATAGTCCCGTGAAGTTTTATGAATCTTCAGAGGAATTTGCAATATTGGTAACCCCCCAGAATTACCCAGTGCACAGAAATGCTGGACATCCTTTAATTTGGTACTCCTCTGGATTTACTTCAGAAAACTTTTTCCAGGTTTACATCCCCAAATTGGTATTACCTGTAGCCAGCAGCGTTGAGGCTTTAATGAGGGGAGACAAAAAGTAATTTGAGAACTATTGTAGGATTCTCTTCCCAGAGTTCAGCCTGAGTTGACTCAGAGTCTGGACAAGCATTCAGGCAACAATCTGAATAGTGGCTTACCATGGTGCCTCCAACAATGAACACCAGTGACAAGTTTAAGCTATTTTTGGTATAATTATGCTAGTTTTGGTACCTGGACTATAAATAAATCTTTATAGCCATTTATACTGAAAATCACCAAAATCCTTACATAACCATGAGTGTCTGTGACTGGCACACTTCAAAATAGATGCTGTGATGGAGAAGTGCCTATCCGCACCATCACCTTTCAGACCAGAGGCAAATTTCATGGCTAGTGAAATGAAAATTGCCAATGTGATGAATTTAAAGACTGAGTAGACACCCAGTGAAAAGTTATAATGGTATGCATTAGATTGGGAATTTTGCTTTCTGCTTAGCACAGCAACTAGTGTGCTGGAGATAGTAGGTTTGGGCTGCCCAATGCACAGCAAAGCTTCCCATCTGGGCATGCTCATTCATGGGTACCAAGGGACTTCAGTTCTCCCCCATTTTCTAATAGCAGAAACAGACAAATGAAAGAAACCTGCTTATTTTCTCATTCTGGGAATGTTCTCCATCATCAGCTGCTCCAGTCGGAAGCATCATCGCACTTTTCTGTGTTACAGTCTGAAACATTCTGGCAACAGGAATTGTTGAGCCATCTCGAATGAAATCTGGATCTTCTCCAAAAACTAAAATACATGGGAAAAATGAATTAATAAATAGGTGTAATCCAGGTGCTTTTTTCTGCTATCACAGATTTAAGCAAAGAGCTGATACTAAGAGTTTCTGAGTAGAAATGGGTTTGAGTGTGTAGCCAATTCATTTCACAAATCAGCTCCCCTCTATAAACCTCTGGTTTCATATCAATACAAAAATAAATAAATGAGGCCTTTTGGCTACTCCTATAAAACATATCAAAATTTAGCAAGGTATAGAAGATGTTGAGTTGTTCTATCAAAATCAATGAGATTTATAAGGCTAAGTGGCTGCAGCACTGAATTGAGAAATCTGTTTTGCCCTATTGTTGAGCACAATGCCCCTGCACACTTGCAAACACACTATGAGCTGAAAAAAAAAAAAAAAGAAACACACCTGTTTTTATTGCCCTTCTTGCTGCTTTATATGGTAGAGCATTAACATCAGCAAGCCAGGGCTTCACACCCAAAGGCATGGACACTTTCAGTTTGTTTGGACTGTTCCTCTTGGAAAAGACACCCTCCAAGTGTTCCACCACCTGCAGGGAAAATATTTTTCAAAAAAGCTTTTGTCTTGCAACTCAAGCTTATACCCACATTTCTACTTCTCTTGGAAACAAATAAGTGCTAAAAACATTCCGTTTACTACAAGCCTAGATTTGTGAGGTGCTAAGAGGGACTTAGTTTGCACACTAGTGGCCAAAGAAAAGATTTGTCTCTTACCTGTTTTTTCACAACCAAAAGGTCCATGTGGGGGACCTGACGAATTGAGAATTTGCCAATTACTTTTGCTGGAATGACTGTTTTAATGCCTGACTCATGGAAAGCTCCTTCAATCCCATGAATAGAGAGAGAGGGATAGCGCCACAGGTGTAGAAGTATTTCTTCCTTTAAAAAAAAAATTGAAAATGCAAGGGATGACACTGGAGCCAGCCACAATTGATATAAACAAGCTTTTTCTGTCCTTAAGTTTGTATTTGGAGACCCCTGTATTTTAGAGATAATTGATTTTTAATTTAAACCCATGCACAAGTGTTTTCATTTTTAAAAAATACTACTACTTTCAGTCACAGAAAGATTTGGATGGTAACAGTTTTTCATGAAAAATAAGAAAAATAGAGCATTGTTTTAAAAACCTTGGAAGTAACTTTTCCTAGTGCAAAGCATCAGAACAAATTCTGATCTGACTGTCTGTTTATCCTGAAATGTGTCACTGGAAAAACCATGAGGCCAGATCCATCCCAGATGATACCAGTGAAGAAATTCTACTAATGAACAGTAAATAACACAACAGGAAAGATTATAATTTTTAGTAACCAAGTTTTTCGGGAGAAGATGCAGAGGGGAAACAACATATTATGATTATTATTCTAAGGAAAATAGGAGAAATATATAAATTATAAACTTGTCTTCATGGAGAACCTCAGGGTGCTGCTGCTTTCCTTCAGTTTTATGAGACTAGACCTTTATATACACATAAAATTAACATCAATTCATCCTCATATAGGTAAAGGATCGACACTCAGTGTAGTTACATCATACTTTTCTATTACTGATTCTTAGAGTCCAGATTTAGGTAATTTGAAAGCTTTACCATGGAAATAAAGGCATCCATGATAGAAGAACCTACACCAGAATAATTATGTTAGTGATAAAAAAATTAATCAACTCCTTTCTCCCAGCTGCCACTCTTGTGCAGAGAAATCTTTCCAAGCCAGCCCTTACCTGCTGTTTTTTTATTAAGGATATAATTTTTAATTGCTGGTAAGGAGAGGCTTGTAGCTTTGGCTGCTTTTTATGGCAGGCAATTTATTTATTAAATAAAAACCACCAGAAACATATCTACCTAAAGCTGCCTCCCATTTTTTTCAGACCTGAATACAACTTCTTTCCTGCTATGTAACCTAAATGTAGGCATTTTAATGCATATTTTATTTGGGTGATCAGGCTAAGGGGAAGAAAATGGGTCGGCAAGGAAGGGAGAATTATACTCTAGTTAGTTTTGCATTATTCCTTTTAACTGATTATTCATATTTCAGATCACTTTCCCTAGATGCAGTGCCTCACATTTTCAGCAGACTGATTTTATTTACCTTGTACTTCTCAGTGCTCCTTTATTTTATTTTGAGTTTGACATTGACTGAAAATGTCTTTCAGTTTGGCTTTATACATAAATGTTACAAATAGGTGATTTAAATTCTTTCTGCTAAGTATTCATACAGATTTTATGTTACCTTGGTGCCATAGAGGAATTTTTTCACATCACAGTTATTTCTATGTTCCTCTAGATCAAATTCAATTGATTCATATAATTTCCTTTCCTTCTCCATCAGGGGAGCAACACTGTCATAGATTCCAGGGATCTGAATACGACCTGTGGAATCCACAAGGCTGTCTACAAAATAAGATACAGATATCAGAACAAGTGGAGCCTATTTCTTCCCCTTGGCAAGCATAACACCTTCTCCCTTCTACCTAGCTCTTTACCAAATTAGTAAACCTAACAACTGTTCGCATCTGTCGAGTTGCGACACCTAACTTGATATATTTGCATATTTATTAAGAAAACCATTGAGCTGCTGTTTGTGTGTAGTGTGTGATGTGTCAGCCCAGCTTCTGACATGAAAACATCATCCTACTGGGATACAAAGCAGCATTAAAAAGTCAGGGTTTGCTATGTGTGCATGTATTAAAGTTGCCTGTAATCCTTAAATGTTTTTAATTGACACGTGACTGACATCAGCTTAGCATGTCTGAAGTCCTGGCCTTACTGGGGACATTCCCTTCCTCAGCTGCCACCACCATAGCTGTGTTGAGGTTTGGAAACCTGGGGATCTTTCTTCAATGAGACTCGCCTTTGCAACAATTAAACGTGGCCCTGACCTTCATTAGGCTGATCATGGGCAGCACTCCCCAGCTGCTCCCGAGCAATGATGTGTGTTCTTACCCAGCAGCACTGCCAGGTCCAGCAGCGGCTCGTGAATGATGCCTCCAAAAGTTCCAGAGTAACGGTCCTTGCTGCCACATTCAACCTGTACCAAAACCACTGGTTGCATGTAAACACTCGCTACCTTATTCTTCCGTGAGTGTTTGTTTTCCACAGTCACTGGTGGTTCCAGTTTTTTTAAACAACATGACAAATGAACAGTAAATGATTTTTTTTGTCTAATTATTAAATGGAAAACATCATGTCAGGAGCAATCTGCTTTGGCAGAGAAGATGGAGCTCTGTTGCCAACCACCGAGAGAGAAATTCAGTTGTCTGTAGCACTCACACATTTGAGAGCAAGAGTCCTCCTCCACTCCCTCTTTTGCTTCAGTAAGATTAAAGACATCATGCATTAAACATTTGCATATTATTACTGTTTCTAACATTGGAGAGTAATTCTTCGAGTTGTCTACCCTTTTTATTTAATGCAAAATCTTCTTTTAAAAAGACAAAAAATAATCTTGTTTGATATTAAGAATATATGTCCAACCTTAATTCAAGATAGCAACAAATAGAAATTTATAGGTCTCTTGAATAACAAGGCTTTAGAATAGAGGCATTTGAGTTATTAAATGGGTTCTTTTTCCAGACACATTTTCATACTTGGGTTTATCATAAAATATTTTCCTGCAAAGAACTTGTTTATTCTTCTCAAAACCTCATTACAGATAACTGTCTACTAGCAGGGAGAGATCATTTTTGATGTTTTAATAGCATCATTTTTCTTAACCAAGACTTAGAAGAATTGAATTGAAGCTGCCAAGACTCTTTCAGTTAAAAAAAATTCATTCTTTCTCAGCCATAAAGGTTAATGCAGATTTCTCTTTAGTTCTCAAGTTCTTTAATCTTCTCTCTGAATTCCTTTTATGCTTCATCAGGAAGCATTTCCAGATGAGAAATTTCTGCTCTTTATTTCACAGTAGCTCACATTGCCTGCTAAATATAGCATGTTGGCTACAGTGAACTTTTATTTGCTCCTGCCAGTGGTTACAAAAATTTTGTGTGGCTTTTAAACCCAGAGATCCAACCAAACTGAGTCCCTTTAGGCTAATTCATTATACTAAGCAGTATCTGCTGCAAAAGGGCAGAGCAGCAGAAATGGTGGTTTTGGAGAGGCAGGTGTAGGGATGGTGTCCACGAGAACAGAGTTGATATGCAGACGGGAGGATGAGAAGAGTGGTAGGAATGTAATGGGATAGGAAAGGGATCAAGGGAAGAAATGATTGAAGAGAAGTTAATGGAAGTAAATAAGGCTAATTGAACTGAAATGAGAAGGGAAATCTGCAGAAGCCAAAAGGGATGCAGAAGAAGGCTGTGCACTTGTAAATATTAAGCTTTCCTTCAGTCTTTCTGTGCATGCAGATGTAAGTAGAGCTACATCATTGCTGTCTGTCAGAGTTCGAGTGGGCCTGTGTCCTTTACCTCCACTAAGAAGCAGGAGTTTCCCCGACTCCCATAGGTAAGGGCAGGCTTCTTGTTGCTGAGCCACAGCTTGTCTGAAATTACAATATAATCAACATCAGAGAAGAACCTCTGGTTTTCTTCCTCAAGTAGTTTCTCTAGCCCCAAGGATCCTGCTTCTTCCATGCCTTCAATTACAAACTAGAAGTTCACTGGCATAGCCAACATAAAAATTAGAAAAGCCTGGGTAAGAAAGAAGCATTTTATTTTTTTTTTTTTTTTAAAGCTTTAAAATTAGGAGCAGACTGGCTTGCTGTACAAATTGTGTTAGGATAAGAAAGATGTAGGATTTTTATCTTCCTTCATTAGAAAAGCCAGTGATGGACACACAGATTCCCAGAAAAACTTGTTCTATTCCTCATGTTTTTATCTACTTTTCATTTTTAAAGGAGAATAAGTGATGTCTTTTTTTTTTCCTTGTGTTTTCAGAAAACTTGCTGAAATATCTCATTAAACGGGCTTTCACTCAGTGCTATTCAATATTCTAATTGCTTTGGAAATTCTAACTGTGTAATAGCAATTGCATTCTCACAGAAAATTTCCTGCCTCTTACATTTTCACTGTTACTGCCCATGTGGGAGCCACTGGCTGTGGTTTTCCCAGTGTTGTCTATCACCAGACTTACATGGTGATAAAAATGTTGTCAGTGACTCTACTATAATTGTCTTTTTAACACTCATAAATTTGCAAGCCTGCTGGTTGATAAGGATGCATTTCCAAGAGTAATTAGGAGAACTTTTATTATGGAATAGTGGGAGTTGAAAATGCTGATACATCCCACAGGGGACATAAATTTCAACTTAGTTTCCTGTTACAATTAATTTTCTCATTAGAGGTTTTAAGATGTTTTCTGTTTTGATTCAATGCTCAGATTAAAGGCAAGAATGAATGTGTAAAATTAAATGAACTTGTGTCATGGATGGGTTCACTGATGGATAATCAGCTGGCCACAGAAATTTTAGGAACAAACTGTTAATGAATATTGTTTGATGGTCTGTGCTGTTTGCTAGAGAAAGGCTCCAAATGACAAAAATTTCTTTTTGCTTGCTTGTTAAAATGTCAAGATAGCTATTAGTGATTTGAAAAACTAGAAAGATGTCAGACATATAACCATATTCACTTACAACAACTACTCTTTAGGCAAATAATGTGTGTGTTTTCTAGCACTTAAGAGAGACTAAGGTCAATTCAGTACTATAGATGCAAGAAAAACATGTTTTCCAGAAGGTTGCAAGAGGACTTTAAAAAAATCAAGACTTAATGCTCAGCTTATGCCATAATGTCATACAAGAGATAGAAGATTGTTTCTCATCACACTAACAGAATATGTCATGCAAATTCACCTGAAAGGATGATAGTTAACCCAGTTACAAGCCTAAAATATATTTTGGTTTACCTTTACTTGGGGGCTAAAACCACTCCAAAATTATTTTTGAAGATGACTGTGTTGGTTGTTGTAGTAATTTGGGCAGATGTCTGACCTCGGAAATATATCAGATTTTATTTGTACTTGGTGAATGCACCCATTCAAAGTATTTGTTTTGATAAATCTAATCTGTTGGTGACATAACAGCCCATTCTGGAAGAACATTTTTAGATGCTTATTCTCTTCACACAGACACATAAATTGAAGGTATCTTGTAGGCAGAGGAAACCAAAGATCAGCAGAATGTATCAGCAGAGATGAGTCTTCATGTGCATTCTGTAATGTCTTTTATTTTACCATTTTTAAAAGCTCTCAAGAGAAACAGGGTATCAGAGCTGTGTAATGTATGCAATACATATTGAATGCTTCCCTGTGGGTTTTCCTCTGCAGGGCAATGGCAGCAACACTGTATTTACACTGCAGACAGGCTGTTCAAAACAGAAGTGCTCAAAGACAAACTCTTACTGGAGTGGGACCAGTTCCCTAAGTATTGCTTTAGAAATAGCTAATATTTCAAATTGTATGTAGTCTGTTGGGACAGAGAGGTATCATCTTACTCAGGAATGTAAATACATCCCTCCAGAGATATAATAAAAATAACATCAAATAATACTAAATAGTAAAAATTAGCACTAATAATAAAGAAGTCATCATTGATACCTACTAGGTATCAATGCTAGGCTTGAAAGGCTTGAAATGTTTCCACTGCATTTATCCAAGCTAGGACTGGTCCCTTATTGTCTGTTGCTCCACGCCCATAGAGGTTTCCTTAAAAAGAAAAGAGGAAAGTTTTTAAGCAGTCTTTGAATTTTCCCTCATCACTTCAATGTAATTGGCAAATTCCAGTTGCCACAGAAGCTTTAGTGATGGAGGCAAGAAGTGTCAAAAGTGTCAAGATTTCACTGACTCATTTTAAATAAGGTGATGAGTGTTCAGATGCTTCCCAATGGACCAGTACACTTTTTTTCCCCCTTTCCTTCCTTTTATATGCATTATGTGGTGGTTTCTGCCAATTTTTGAGCCTCACTTTTCTTCTCAGGAACTGTTTGCTCATACCAGATATGCCTGAAGGGTCTGTACAATATGCAGCTTCTGGACATATCATTCAGACCAGGTAAGAAGAAGCAAAAACCCTACAGATAAATGCCATGGCAGAAATATGAAGCTAAAAGTCTAAGTATGTAATTTCTTTTTCAACTGTACGTCATGTACAAATATCACTGTATATGAAACTGAAATCTGTGCCTGTGTATAAACTTCTGTAGCAGTCCCCACTGGATAGACACTGGAAAAAGGCAGAAGAATTACACCAGTAAGGTGATTGGGAATTGATCCCAGATAATGAGAAAGGGCAACTCAGTGGTTATATCCTGGGAATCAGGATTTCTGAGGCCTTACTTCTCTGCTAAACCTCTATTATTTTCTATTATTTTTGTTCCTTCACTCAGCTAGCTGTGCTGCAAGGATAATTACATTAAGGGGTCCTCACATTCTTCCACCACAAATGCTAATATTTCCACACCTAATATTAGGCAGTCACTGATGGGTCTCACTAGTCACAGAACAATCGTCAAAGCTGAAAGATGCTGGACGTGTCCCAAAGATTTCCACAGAAGCCCTCATGCTTTGGTTAAATATACAGGAACTCTTCTCCCACTCAGAACCTCAGTCGTGCATTCAAATAATGATACAAAATTTATGAAAATATGCACATCATCGATTTCAGTCAGTGTGTAGGGGTCAGTGCTCCAGCCATCCTCCTTCTTGGCAGGCTGCACACCCACGTGACCGTAGAAACATACGGTGGGGTTTTGTGGATCCTTCCCCAGTTCCCCAAAAATCACAGAAGGCAGTGGGAGGACTTGGCCATCAGGCAACTGTGGAGAAAGGCTAGACAAAGGCAACTAAGGAAAACCACACCTTGTAAAACTTACAAACGTACCAAAAAATCTGGAATTCTCAGTATTGAAAGTACTTCTACACTCAATTGACTTTGATTTGATTAGGTGTACAAATCTGACTGAATCCAGTTCTAACCTATTCAGAGGAACTAAGATCTTTCTCCTCAAGTGTTTATTTCCTGCTGGACTTTGTAGAACTCTTCTAACATTTTATTGTCCTAAATGCGCTCCTCACTAAGCTCTCACTTCCCAGCACTGGAGAAGACAGAGGTAACCATGTGCTATAGAGTCTGTTGTGACACTGAAATGGTCAAAAGCCACACAAATTAATTTGGGATTTGGTTTCAGCACAGACAGAGGGCAGGACGCCTGTAAGCTCAAAAACAGAAACTGAAAAAAGTGTTACTAGCAGGAGGCAGCAGCTATGTCAGACTGTCTTAAAAACAGGTTTAAGGCTAATCCTCTAATGTGGCTCTGTGCAGAACAGAGCTCCACACAGTCCAATTGCATTCTCTGCAACTATCAAAAGACACAACCTCAAATATTAAAGTGTTGCTCTACCTCAGGGTCCTTGTGCTAAGAATCAGAATCCTCACCAAAAGCCTCAGAGAAAAGAAAAGAGAATCACTGTTATTGAACTTTTGAATTCCTGTTAGAGTAGGAATGTAACAGCCCAGGGCAGAAAAGATCCCATAGCTACAATAAGGTAAGTAAATTAGAGACTAAGGTTTCTCAGAGATTAATTCTTCCCTGTTGCTTTCCAACAATGAAAGAAAATAGCTTGGATCATTAGTCAGAAGCTCTGAAAATCAAAGATGATGCTCTAGGTAGCTAACTCTTTCTGTCTGACAACATATTCCTTGTAAAACAACCTCCCTCATAAAGAAAGTTCAGTGACAAATGATGCATTAGTTCTCATGCTTCATTATGGACAAAAATTTAAAAACAAGCCCCAGAAAAAAACCCAGTCCTTTTACTTTTGCAAACTGCTTCCCTCCAGTCAAAAGCATCAAACTCCTTCCTATGCACAGAACATCAATTTGCATTTGGATTGCCTGTGTGGTTCCCAGTATGCTGTCAGTTCTCAGACCTGATTTCAGCAGGTATCATGTAGGTACATGACCGTTGATAAATTTGTATCTAGCTTTCAAAAAATAAGACTATGTCATAACATACATATACACAGCACTTAATGCAATAGGTAGACCCATGAGTAGATATGATGTTTTAAGTCCAAGAATCAGATAAGCACCTGATGTGACCCCAAGTTTACTAAATTAACAGTGGCTCCCAGTGCTGCAAGTCTGTCTGATGCCAATGCCATCATTCGCATTACTTCTTTCCTCAGATGTGGCTGAACAGAATCGCTTTCCACCGCCACCTGTTGTGTTGTGTTCTGTTTTCCCCCTAAAGGTTTAAAATGGTTTGTCCCTTTGTTACTTGTACCCACCCCTTTCCCTGTCAATTATTGTAACCCCTCCCTTTATTCCCGAATGTTCCCTTTCAATCACTGTAACCCTTCCCTCCCTGACCTGCCCATCAATTGTAACCCCTACCCTTTCTCCAGAATGTTCCCTGTTCCTCGGTTCCCCATTGGTTGCTGTAACCCCTTCCTCCTCCCACCGGTTACCCATTGGATGGGCCCCTTTGTTTTCTCCTCCCCTGAGGATACCCTATTGGACATGGACTTGTACCCACGCCCTGATTCCACCCCCTTGAAAAACCCTCGCACAGAGGTGCACGAGGCTGCTCTGGTCCTGGAATCTTCCTGGCAGGATCTCCTCCACCCCCACTTCCTCAATAAACCCTGACCGGGAATCTCAAACCAGCAGCCTCCTCGCTCCCTTTGCCGCCTCTCCGACAGCTTCTGGCCGTGCGCACCCGACCCACGGTAGGACTGACAGTCTGCGGCTCCCCCAGCTGTCGGTCCCCACACCTTGACACGCAGCCTGCGTGCATCCATCCCCTGTGTGGCTAGCCGGGTCGCAGGCTGTCGTGTCAGCCACCCATTCCTTCAGATCCTGCACAGGAAGAAATGTGCAATTAGGTGATCCAGAATGTTGTTGTCCTTGACCCTTGTATCAGAAGTCTCACACTGGAAGATGATTCCCTTTCTGTATCATGACAGCATTATCACGGATGCTCAAAGCTTTCGAGATAGAGAAGAATCACTTACATGTCTCCCCAGCGTTGAGATTCTTGATTTTCTAAACAGGGAGGGTGCTCACACTCAGGCACTCACATTGTCAACCCTGGATCTAAAATCTAGTGGAAGAGGAGGTAGACTAGATGCTGACTAGTTTGCATTATAGAAATTACATTATGTACAACTTATCTTGGTGATCCTCATGAAGATTCAGAAGTGCTCAGATTCAAAGCATAACTGATACTGACTGGACTAATTATGTTTCAGTCTTTTCACAGAGGGCTGACAACAATGAAAGCACAAACCAGCATGGGACCAAGACTCCTCTCCTTGTAAAGAACAAACCTACAAAAATCAGTTTTGAAGCAAAGACAGAGAGTGAGCATCCTATCTGGCCTGCATGCCCCATGCAGGTGCATTTTAGCTTAGTGGAGCCTCTCTCTGAACACACTCAAAGGATGCCCACAACCATCTCTTTTGCGGCGTCCATGCAAGTCCCTCCTTCACCCCAGGAGTCCCCAGCAGTCTGTCCTCTTACAGCCTTGCTGTGTGAAGTGCATATTGCACTCCTGGTGCCAGACCTGGAACCCTGCTGTTCACCTTTGTGGGGACGCATCAGTCCCCCAGGGTTCCGCGGCCATGGACCCGGTTCAAGGTTTAAGTTATATAGGTTATGAATATGTTAATGTTTGTATTTCTATTGGCCCCGTTGGCCTGTCTATCATGGTTCATTTATAATACTTCCAGAAGTTTCCCCCATCTCTGTACCCCCATTGGTTTAATTTTGCCGCAGTTGACACCCCTCTTTCCTTATTGGTCCCTCATTATGTAACCCTCAGACTCATTGGACCCTGACCCTCAGCTCCGCCCCTGGACCCTCACCTTAAAACCCCGTGCACCCTCAGACTCTCCGCCTTTTGTTGCGGCGTCCCTTGGCTCCCTAACTCCTCCTTGCTCCCTTTCCTCAATAAACCCTGTTCAGCCAAAGAGCCGCACAGAGGTCCGTCTCTCTTTGCCACCCGTGCCGTCGATACTGCGCTGCCGCGCCTCAGGGAGCTCGCTTGCTCACCGAGATCTCGCGCGCTTGCCCTTCTGGGCTGTTCAGGCAGGCCGACGCGACACCTGGCGCCCGAACAGGGACATCCTCTCATCGTGAGGGGGTGTCCACTGTAGAGCGAGCTTGGAACTATCGCCTTTGGGTGAGCTGGGACTCTTTTAAGGCTGCTAAGTTTTATTAGTAGCTGAAGAAGAGAGGAAGGACAGCCGCCTTCTGC